>CM039502.1:46406254-46496656 GCA_022432975.1 Begonia masoniana
TGAGAATCAACCCCAATCCTTGACAGTTCAAATTTCACTTTTGATAATCAACCAAGATCCGATTTTGACGTTTTCACACAGATCAGAAATCTGACACTACGTTCTATGATTCATCTTAAACGATGTTTCGTTGTGACGCATTTTGAATAGCGATCATCGAAATAATTGAAACAGATTTCAAGACGCACATTAATTTCTGAAACAAAACAAAACGGAAAGGAGGGATAGAACCTGACGAACTCGATTTGGCTCTGATACCAAATGATGCGAACCACGCCAACGATGTGACGATGACCCAACGATCAAAATATTGGCGTCGTCGCTAACCCAGAATCTACAAGTTCGAAAAGGAAATCCTTGACCCGAAATCTATATAGATCCGAACCTTGGAATGAGGAGGACGCCACAAACGACTATGCCTGTTCGTTTTGATAAGTCAGATTTTTGAACGCCACAAGGAGAACCTTGATAAGTTCGGAGTTTCTTCAAGAAACTAAGAGAAATTCTCTCACAATTAGATAAAACCTGAATACCTTTTTTATTCAACTAGGAATGAATTTATAGGCATGAAACACCCCTTCATGCTAGGGTTTCAAGAACAAAATTACTATCTTGTCCTTGTAACTCTTAATTAAAATAATGACAATTGCTAAAATAATGACAACTTATGACTTGACATACGACAAGTACTTTTTAAACCTAAAAAAACGACAATCGAATTAACTAAATAAATAAACGAAAATGACATAAAAATCATCCCAAAACAGCTTGGATTAAGAGAACAATCTCTGGTTCTTGCTTCTGAATGCAATTTCCTTCTTGAGGTAAGATTTGACGGACCAAATTGCTCATTTGCTCCTTGATCTGCTTTGCCTTTGCTCTCGTTATTGGTCCATCCACTTGTAATGTATCCGTCTTGAGGTCCTCATCAGGTTAGAATCTAAGTTATCCATTTCACTTTCAATGTTTTAACTTGATGTGATGACAACGACGTGTATTGAGGACCAAGTAAGCTTCATGGACGCGTAACTAAGACTTAGTAATGCGTTTGATGAAGTATAAGAACCTTCACTTCAATCGATTTGTTCCAAAAGAACTGAACGTATCAAGCAAATGAGGTTTACTGTTACATGACTTGTGGTTAGATCCTAAGTTATCCATTTGACGTTAAATGTTTTAAATTGAAGTGATGACAACGACCTGTATTGAGGACCCAATAAGCTTTATGGACGCGTAACTAAGACTTAGTAATGCTTTTGATGAAGTATAAGAACCTTCACTTCAATCAATTTGTTACAAAGGAACTGAACATATCAAGCAATTGAGTTTTACTGTTACATGACTTGTGGTTAGAACCTAAGTTATCCAGTTCACGTTCAATGTTTTAAATTGAAGTGATGACAACGATGTGTATTGAGGACCCAATAAGCTTCATGGACGCGTAACTAAGACTTAGTAATGCGTTTGATGAAGTATAAGGACCTTCACTTTAATCGATTTGTTACAAAAGAACTGAACGTATCAAGCAAATGAGGTTTACTGTTACATGACTTGTGGTTAGAACCTAAGTTATCCATTTCACGTTCAATGTTTTAAATTGAAGTGATGACAACGACGTGTATTGAGGACCCAATAAGCTTCATGGACGCGTAACTAGGACTTAGTAATGCGTTTGATGAAGTATAAGAACCTTCACTTCAATCGATTTGTTACAAAAGAACTGAACGTATCAAGCAAATGAGGTTTACTGTTACATGACTTGTGGTTAAAACCTAAGTTATCCATTTAACTTTCAATGTTTTAACTTGAAGTGATGACAACGACGTATATTGAGGACCCAATAAACTGCATGGACGCGTAACTAAGACTTAGTAATGCGTTTGATGAAGTGTAAGAACCTTCACTTCAATCGATTTGTTACAAAAGTACTGAACGTATCAAGCAAATGAGGTTTACTGTTACATGACTTGGGGTTAGAACTTAAGTTATCCATTTCACTTTCAATGTTTTAACTTGAAGTGATGACAACGACGTGTATTGAAGACCCAATAAGGTTGATGGACGCGTAACTAAGACTTAGTAATGCGTTTGATGAAGTATAAGAACCTTCACTTCAATTGATTTGTTCCAAAAGAACTGAACGTATCAAGCGAATGAGGTTTAGTGTTACATGACTTGTGATTAGAATCTAAGTTATCCACTTCACTTTCAATGTTTTAAATTGAAGTGATGACAACGATGTGTGTTGAGGACACAATAAGCTTCATGGACGCATAACTAAGACTTAGTAATGCGTTTGATGAAGTATAAGAACCTTCACTTCAATCGATTTGTTCCAAAAGAACTTAACGTATCAAGGAAATGATGTTTACTGTTACATGACTTGTGGTTATTTGGAATGGGAAAGGAAAGTCGATTCTTTACTCGAGTATCGAAACTACACGGAGGAAAAAAAGGTTAGGTTGGTCACAATGGAGTTCACCGATTATGCCAGCATTTGGTGGGATCAACTAGTCAAAACTCGGAGACGTAACGGAGAAACCCTAATCCGCACATGGGAAAGTGTAAAAACAATTATGAGAAAAAGGTACGTCCCATCATATTACTATTGGGATTTGTGTCGGAAACTTCAAGGTCTTACTCAAGGATATAAAAGTGTGGAGGAGTATTATAAAGAAATGGAGATGGCCATGATAAAAGCCGATGTTAACGAGGATGGAGAAGCCACAATGGCAAGGTTTGTGGGAGGACTTAATCGAGAGATTGCCGACATAGTAGATTTACAACACTATTTGGACATGGAGGAATTACCACACAAGGCGATCAAAATCGAACGACAACTAAATGCCAAGAAAAATGCAAAGGTAAACACAGCGTCAAATAGTTCGTGGAAACCAAATTGGAAAGGAGAGAAGCCAAACCCGAGGGAGGACCACAAAGGAAAAATCGTCGCTAATAACTTCAACCCACCTAAAGGAATGAGCGAGGTTCCAACACTAACTCGGACTAGAGAAGACAAGTGTTATCGATGCCAAGGAATTGGGCACATTGCATCAAATTGTCCCAATAAGCGTGCAATGGTCTTCTTAGAGAATGGTGATATAGAAAGTGTGAGTTCAAGCGATAACGAGATGCCATCACTCGAAGATTGTAGTGATGTAGACATGGAGGAACCGGTCAAAGGAGATTTATTAGTCACAAGGAGAGCCTTAAGTGTACAAATTAAGGAGGACGACGACAAAGCCCAAAGGGAAAACATCTTTCATACTAGGTGTCATGTCAACAACAAGGTATGTAGCATGATCATCGGTAGCGGAAGTTGCACAAACGTGGCTAGTACATTATTGGTCCAAAAGTTAAATTTGCAAACCAAGCGACACCCAAAGCCGTACAAATTGCAATGGTTGAGCGATTGTGGCGAAATTAAGGTAACAAGACAAGTAAACATCACATTATCAATCGGAAGGTACAAAGATGAGATTTTGTGTGACGTAGTGCCAATGCAAGCAACTCACATCCTATTGGGGAGACCATGGCAATATGATAGAACGGTTAAGTATAACGGCAACAAAAATGAGTATTCGCTTACTCAAAATGGGAGGTTGGTAATACTAAAACCATTACCACCGTGGGAAGCAAGCTTGGATCAAGAGAGGATTGCCAAAGAGATCCAAAATGACAAAAATGGCGTAGTCGAAAATTCAAGCATAAAAGAAGAGAAGAAAAAAGGCGAAAAGGAAAGAGGAGACAAAAAAGCCGATGAGAGAAAAGCCATAAATAAAGAAAGCAAAAAAGGCAAAGAGGAAGAAAATAAATTTGAGGAAAGGAAAAGAAACGAGGGAGAAGAGAGAAAAAAGAGTGGACTTGTGAGGAAAGGTGAGGAGATGATTTTGTTACTTTACAAAGATGTTTATTTTTCCACTAACGAACTAACAAATTCTCTTCCCATAAGTGTTACCTCTCTTTTGCAGGAATTTGAGGACATATTTCCAGAGGAATTACCTAAAGGAGTTCCCCCACTTAGGGGAATCGAGCATCAAATCGATTTCATCCCCGAAGCGACGATCCCAAACCAACTAGCGTACCGAGCAAATCCAGAGGAAACCAAGGAAATTCAAAGGCAAGTAGATGAGTTGGTAGAGAAAGGCCTAGTGAAGGAGAGTCTTAGCCCATGCTCGGTTCCGGTTATTTTGGTTCCAAAAAAGGACGGCACTTGGAGAATGTGCGTCGATTGTCGAGCGGTAAATAAAATTACGGTAAAGTATCGACACCCTATTCCTCGTCTTGATGATATGCTTGATGAACTGTATAGGTGCATGTATGTTTTCCAAAATTGATTTAAAGAATGGATATTATCAAATTCGCATGAAACAAGGAGATGAATGGAAAACAGCTTTTAAAACAAAATATGGTCTTTATGAATGGTTAGTTATGCCGTTTGGACTATCTAATGCACCGAGCACGTTTATGAGATTGATGAATCATGTTTTAAGGCAATTTATTGGAAAATTTGTTGTGGTCTACTTTGATGATATTTTGGTGTATAGTAAGTCACTTGACGAACATGTTAAGCATTTGAGATCCGTATTTAGTGTGTTAAAATCGAATCTATTGTATGCTAATCTTAAAAAGTGTACCTTTTGCATGGAATTGGTAGTTTTCCTTGGTTTTGTAGTTAGCTCGAAGGGGGTATCCGTAGATGAGGAAAAGATAAGAGCAATCAAGGAATGACCCACACCAAAGAATGCAAATGAGGTACGTAGCTTTCACAGCTTGGCTAGCTTTTATAGGAGATTTGTAAGAGACTTTAGCACTATTGCGGCACCTATGAATGAATTAGTTAAAAAGAATATTGCATTTAACTGGACCGAAGTACATGACAAAGCGTTTAATTTGTTAAAAGAGAAACTAACTAATGCTCCCCTTCAAGTTTTACCAAATTTTGATAAAACATTTGAAATCGAATGTGACGCGTCGGGAAAGGGAATTGGAGGTGTTTTGATGCAGGAAATGAAGCCGATTGATTACTTCAGTGAAAGCTTAGTGGAGCGGCATTAAATTATCCAACAATGACAAGGAACTCTATGCTTTGGTAAGGACGTTACAAACATGGCAACATTACTTGTGGCCCAAAGAGTTTATTATTCATTCCGATCACGAGAGTTTGAAGCACCTAAAGTCAGCAAGGTAAATTGCACAAGAGGCACGCCAAGTGGATGGAATTCATCAAGACCTTTCCATATGTCATCCATTACAAAAAAGGTAAAGACAACTGTAGTCGCTGATGCGTTGTCAAGGAGGTACGTTTTAATCACTTCTCTACAATCTAAATTGTTAGGATTTGAATTTATTAAGGATTTGTATGAATCGGATATAGATTTTTGTCATGTATGGAGAGATTGTGAGAAAATTGCATGTGCTGATTATTATAGACATGATGGGTATTTATTTCGAAAGGATAAACTTTGTATACCTAAATGCTCATTACGTGAATTGCTTGTTAGAGAAACACATGGTGGAGGATTAATGGGACACTTTGGAATTGACAAAACTTTGAATGTCTTGATAGAACATTTCTTTTGGCCAAAAATGAAGCATGATGTTATAACTATTTGTGAAAGATGCATTGAATGTAGGAAGGCAAAGTCAAAGATCAAACCATATGGATTGTATAGTCCTTTACCCGTGCCCGAGCACCCTTGGACGGATATTTCCATGGACTTTGTGCTAGGTTTACCAAGAACACAAGGAGGTACGGATAGTATTTTTGTGGTTGTGGATCGATTTAGTAAAATGGCACATTTTATAGCATGTTCTAAAACTAATGATGCTACACATATAGCGGATTTATTTTTACAGAAATTGTGCGTTTACATGGATTACCTAGAACAATTGTTAGTGATAGGGATGTGAAGTTTCTAAGTCACTTTTGGAGAACCTTATGGAATAAGCTAGGTACAAAATTGTTGTTTTCCACCGTGGCACACCCCCAAACGGATGGACAAACCGAGGTAGTGAATCGAACTTTATCTACTTTGTTGAGAACAATAATTTCTAAGAATTTAAAACAATGGGAAAATTGCTTGCCACATGTTGAGTTCGCTTACAATAGAGTTGTTCATTCTACTACTTCTTACTCACCATTTGAAATTGTGTATGGCTTTAACCCTCTTACACCACTTGATTTATTACCGTTACCTTCTAATGAATTGGTTGATTTAAATGGAAAAAGAAAGGCTGAATTCGTAAGAGAATTACACTCGAAGGTTCAAGAAAACATTATACAAAAGAACGAGCACTATGCGCGACAAGCCAACAAGAGTAGAAAAGAAATCATTTTTGAACCCGGAGATTGGGTTTGGGTGCATCTACGAAAGGAGAGATTTGCGGAGCGGAGAAAGAATAAATTACAACCGCGAGGAGACGGTCCCTTCCAAGTGTTGGAACGCATCAATGCTTATAAGATTGACTTACCGAGCGAATATGGTAATGTAAGCGCTACTTTTAATGTTAGTGACTTATCTTTGTTTGATGCAGATTGGAGGACGAATCTTTTCGAAGAGGGAGGGAATGATGTAGTCAAAGGAGCAACTAAGGACAATTAAGAAGCAATAGGGAGCAAGATCCATTGATGAATATAGGAGGACCAATGACGAGATCAAGAACGAAGAAAATAAACAAAAGACTACAAATTTTAATCAAAGACATCCAAGAAAAGGAATCATCACAAAATGTGCAACGAGCAATAATATTACTAAGTGTTGATGAAGAAGCAAGGACTGGAAAAGAAGCCCAAAACGAAGCCCAAAACGAAGTCTCAAAAATAAAGACTTCCCACATGGTCACCCAACATGGCACTACTCTAGCCCAAGAGTTTTTAACTTCAAAGTTCTTACAAGTGCCACACCATTAGGCTAGGCCCACAATCTGAATTAAACTCGAGACTCACGTTACTTAAACCTAAGTTCCGCGGCCACCATCCACTTGCACCACTTTCCAATTTTCCTTCTCTTATTTTTGGAAACTTTTCTATTGTCTAATTAGGATATTTTGATTATTTCTAATTATGTTATTACCTTATTAGTTTTATCCCTTTGCCTATTTAAGGGAGGCTTGTAATAGATTTTAGGCACTTTTTGAATGAATTTGATTTTTATTAAGCTTTGCTTTGAGGTGAGATCCTTATAATTCTCTTCTTGAGTTCTTGGATTAGAACTTGATCTTCTTCAAGTGTATTATTGAAAAGATCGAACTTGATAGCTTAGGTTCAACCAACGAGTTTGGTTCGGGTCTAGCTACTTTTTTGATAACTTTGGTTCCATCGCTATCTATCGATTGGGGTCAAGTTCCTTCTTCTTATTCTTTCGAATCAATAAAGGCATTATTCCTTTGAATTCCGTATTGCGTGTTGGGTCTAAGATCTCTAATATCTTAGGTTCATATCACCAACTCTCAATGGGAAGGTCTCCGTCTTGCCTTCGATCGAGACACAACTTGTCCCACCACACTATCGCATACTCTGTAAATTCTATGGCAGCAAGCTTCACTTTCTTTCTCTCGGAGTAGTTGTGGCAATCAAAAACTAGCTCTATTTTCCGCTCCCAGTCCAGGTACTCCTCCGGATCACTTTTTCCTCTAAACTCAGGAATCTTCATCTTGATGTTTCCCAAATTATAATAGAGTCGGCCTCGGTCTTGTCTTGCGTGGTCGTTCCCATGTCTTCCTCGACTACCCACGGACACCCTATCAAGATCATCCTCCAAGTTTCCCTCATCAATTTCATCGATCTCTTCCGTAGGGACCTGCCTACGCTGGTTTCTTCTTAGTGCATTATGCCTAGCCTGGGGTTGGACTCGTGTCGCAATCTGTTCCACTTGATCAATTCGCACGTTGATCTCATTGAACCCTTGTCTCATCAGCCGCCTCATCTCCCCCATGATCGCCTCCATTTGTAAATTTTGCATGTTAGCTGGACGTTGGTTGTCTTCTGCGTCGGACATGGTTAGGCATTCTCTGCAAGAACGTAGAAGGTGAAGTAAAATAGTACCTCACAACACTCCTTCACGTGTTTCACTCGAAAATGTGGAAAATCACTCAATTTCACTCGTGTTTGCACTCAATAATACTGGCTTTTACATTTAGATATGCTCACCCACTCGTGCCTTTTTTCCACTCGATTTTTTTTTTTAACTGAGCAAATAGTAATAAATGAGTCTTCCTGCAATAACAAAAATTGACAAACCAAAATAAAAAGAACAAAAAATAAATAAATAATGGCAAAATAAGTACTACAATTGCGAAACAAATAAGAAAGTAGAAGGTGAAGAAATATTGGACCTCACAGCACTCCTTCACGTGTTTCACTCGAAATGAAGAAAAATCACTCAATTGCACTCGTGTTTACACTCAATAATATTGGCTGTTACCCTCTAATATACTCACTCACTCGTGCCTTTTTCCACTTGAATTCTCTTTGATTTCTTTCGAAACTAACCGAATAGTAATGGAAGTTCACAAGTAGCGAACCAAACAAGACAAACCAAAATAACAGACACTACAATAAGTGATGAAAGAACTAGCTCAAAATAATTAGAATAGTATAAGGATGCAAAGGAACAATCCAATGAAGTAAGGTAGTCGAACAGATTTAGAGAACCACAATTTTTTTTTTTTTTTTTTGAATTTGTAACCGAATTGGTAACCGAATTTGTAACAGAATTGGTAACCGAAATTGTAGATGACGTTTTAGTGCCCAAACCAGATTGGAATTTTACGGTCAGGTATGATTTGGAAAGAGAAAAATCTCATCTAACAACTTGAAGAATAACACTTTCGCAATTGGAATCTTTATCAAGACAAAAACTGCGAATTACTTTTGAGCATTAACAATCCTTGACAGTTACGAAATTTCACTTTTGAATAAGCAAACTAGATCCGATTTTGACGTTTCAATACAGATCGAAAAGATAAAATGCTAATTCACAAATCATAAGATGCTGACAATTTTGTTTGATGTCTATAAACCATTCGAATGATTAAAATGGTTTTAACCAGATTCTAGTGCACCAGAACGAAATTAGCGACATTTACAAAAACGTGAATTTGAATGGGCAAACAAGAACCGATTTTGATGTTTCAACACAGATCAGAAAGCTAACACATCGTTCTATGATTCATATGAAGACGATGTTTTCGTTTGACATATATTTGAATAGCGAATTATCGAGATAAAAAGAAACAGATTTCAAGACTCAAGATCAAAATTTCTGAAAAAAAGCAAAACGAAAAGGAAGGGATAGAACCTGACGAACTCGATTTGGCTTTGATACCAAATGATGCGAACCACGCCAACGATGTGACGGTGACCCACGATCAAAATATTGGCGTCGTCGCTAACCCAGAATCTACAAGTTCGAAAAGGAAATCCTTGGCCTGAAATCTATACAGATCTGAACCTTGGAAAGAGGAGGACGCCACAAACGAATATGCCTGTTCGTTTGATAAGTCAGATTTTGAACGCCACAAGGAGAACCTTGATAAGTTCGGAGTTTCTTCAAGAAACTAAGAGAAATTCTCACACAATTAGATAAAACCTGCTTTTCTTTTATTTATCTAAGAATGAATTTATAGACATGAAACATCCCTTCATGCTAGGGTTTCTAGGGTTTTCTTTAAGAGCAAATTACTAATCTGCACTTCAAACTTTTAATTAAAAAGACAACAATTACTAAATAAAACGACTTAAGACTCAATAGACAACAAGTACTTTTTAAACCCGAAAAACGACAATCTAGAAATAACTAAATAAACAAAACGAAAATTGACATAAACATCATCCCAAAACAACTTGGAATAAGAGAACAATCTCTGGTTCTTGCTTCCGAATGCAATTTCCTTCTCGAGGTAAGATTTGACGAACCAAATTGCTCATTTGCTCCTTGATCTACTTTGCCTTTGCTCTCGTTATTGGTCCATCCACTTGTAATGTATCCGTCTTGAGGTCCTCATCAAGAACCTAAGTTATCCAATTCACGTTCAATGTTTTAACTTGAAGAGATGACAACGACGTGTATTGAGGACAAAATAAGCTTCATGGACGTGTAACTAAGACATAGTAATGCGTTTGATGAAGTATAAGAACCTTCACTTCAACCGATTTGTTACAAAAGAACTGAACGTATCAAGCAAAAAAGGTTTACTGTTACATGACTTGTGGTTAGAACCTAAGTTTTCCATTTCATGTTCAATGTTTTAACTTGAAGTGATGACAACGACGTGTATTGAGGACCCAATAAGCTTCATGGACGCGTAACTAAGACTTAGTAATGCGTTTGATGAAGTATAAGAACCTTCTTCACTTCAATCGATTTGTTCAAAAGAACTGAACGTATCAAGCAAATGAGGTTTACTGTTACATGACTTGTGGTTAGAACCTAAGTTATCCATTTCACGTTCAATGTTTTAACTTGAAGTGATGACAACGACGTGTATTAAGGACACAATAAGCTTCATGGACGCGTAACTAAGACTTAGTAATGCGTTTGATGAAGTATATGAACCTTCACTTCAATCGATTTGTTACAAAAGAACTGAACGTATCAAGCAATGAGGTTTACTGTTACATGACTTGTGGTTAGAACCTAAGTTATCCATTTAACGTTCAATGTTTTAACTTAAAGTGATGACAACGACGTGTATTGAGGACCCAATAAGCTACATAGACGCGTAACTAAGACTTAGTAATGCGTTTGATGAAGTATAAGAACCTTCACGTCAATCGATTTGTTCCAAAAGAACTTAACGTATCAAGCAAATGAGGTTTACTGTTACATGACTTGTGGTTAGAACCAAAGTTATCCATTTCACTTTCAATGTTTTAACTTGAAGTGATGACAACGACGTGTATTGAAGACCCAATAAGGTTCATGGATGTGTAACTAAGACTTAGTAATGCGTTTGATGAAGTATAAGAACCTTAACTTCAATTGATTTGTTCCAAAAGAACTGAACGTATCAAGCAAATGAGGTTTATTGTTACATGACTTGTGATTAGAATCTAAGTTATCCACTTCACTTTCAATGTTTTAAATTGAAGTGATGACAACGATGTGTGTTGAGGACACAATAAGCTTCATGGACGCATAACTAAGACTTAGTAATGCGTTTGATGAAGTATAAGAACCTTCACTTCAATCGATTTGTTCCAAAAGAACTGAACGTATCAAGCAAATGAGGTTTACTGTTACATGACTTTTGGTTAGAACCTAAGTTATCCATTTCACGTTCAATGTTTTAAATTGAAGTGATGACAACGACGTGTATTGAGGATCAAATATGCTTCATGGACGCGTAACTAAGACTTAGTAATGCGTTTGATGAAGTATAAGAACCTTCAATTCAATCGATTTGTTCCAATAGAACTGAACGTATCAAGCAAATGAGGTTTATTGTTACATGACTTGTGGTTAGAACCTAAGTTATCCATTTCACGTTCAAAGTTTTAACTTGAAGTGATGACAACGACGTGTATTGAGGACCCAATAAGATTCATGGACGCGTAACTAAGTCTTAGTCATGCGTTTGATGAAGTAAAAGAACCTTCACTTCAATCGATTTGTTGCAAAAGAACTGAACGTATCAAGGAAATGAGGTTTACTGTTACATGACTTGTGGTTAGAACCTAAGTTATCTAATTCACGTTCAAAGTTTTAACTTGAAGTGATGACAACGACGTGTATTGAGGACCCAATAAGCTTCATGGACGCGTAACTAAGACTTAGTAATACGTTTGATGAAGTATAAGAACCTTCAATTCAATCGATTCGTTCCAATAGAACTGAACGTATCAAGCAAATTAAGGTTTACTGTTACATGACTTGTGGTTAGAACCTAAGTTATCCATTTGACGTTCAATGTTTTAAATTAAAGTGATGACAACGACGTGTATTGAGGATCCAATAAGCTTCATGGACGCGTAACTAAGACTTTGTAATGCGTTTGATGAAGTATAAGAACCTTCACTTCAATCGATTTGTTCAAATAGAACTGAACGTATCAAGCAAATGAGGTTTACTGTTGCACGACTTGTGGTTAGAACCTAAGTAATCCATTTCACGTTCAATGTTTTAAATTGAAGTGATGACAACGACGTGTATTGAGGATCCAATAAGCTTCATGGACGCGTAACTAAGACTTAGTAATGCGTTTGATGAAGTATAAGAACCTTCACTTCAATCGATTTGTTCCAAAGAACTGAACGTATCAAGCAAATGAGGTTTACTGTTACATGACTTGTGGTTAGAATCTAAGTTATCCATTTCACTTTCAGTGTTTAACTTGATGTGATGACAACGACGTGTATTGAGGACCAAGTAAGCTTCATGGACGCGTAACTAAGACTTAGTAATGCGTTTGATGAAGTATAAGAACCTTCACTTCAATCGATTTGTTCCAAAAGAACTTAACGTATCAAGCAAATGAGGTTTACTGTTACATGACTTGTGGTTAGAATCTAAGTTATCCATTTCACTTTCAATGTTTTAAATTGAATGTGATGACAACGACGTGTATTGAGGACCAAGTAAGCTTTATGGACGCGTAACTAAGACTTAGTAATGCGTTTGATGAAGTATAAGAACCTTCACTTCAATCGATTTGTTACAAAAGAACTGAACGTATCAAGCAATTGAGGTTTACTGTTACATGACTTGTGGTTAGAACCTAAGTTATCCATTTGACGTTCAATGTTTTAAATTGAAGTGATGACAACGACTGTGTATTGAGGACCAATAAGCTTCATGGACGCGTAACTAAGACTTAGTAATGCAGTTGATGAAGTATAAGAACCTTCACTTCAATCCATTTGTTCAAAAGAACTTAACGTATCAAGTAAATGATGTTTACTGTTACATGACTTGTGGTTAGAATCTAACTTATCCATTTCACTTTCATGTTTTAACTTGATGTGATGACAACGACGTGTATTGAGGACCAAGTAAGCTTCATGGACGCTAAACTAAGACTTAGTAAGGCGTTTGATGAAGTATAAGAACCTTCACTTCAATCGATTTGTTGCAAAAGAACTGAACGTATCAAGCAATTAGGTTTACTGTTACATGATTTGTGGTTAGAACCGAAGTTATCCATTTCACGTTCAATGTTTTAAATTGAAGTGATGACAACGACTGTGTAATGAGGACCCAATAAGCTTATGGACGCGTAACTAAGACTTAGTAATGCGTTTGATAAGTATAAGAACCTTCACTTCAATCGATTTGTTCCGAAAGTACTGAACGTATCAAGCAAATGAAGTTTACTGTTACATGACTTGTGGTTAGAACCAAGTTATCCATTTCACGTTCAATGTTTTAACTTGAAGTGATGACAACGACGCGTATTGAGGACCCAATAAGCTTCATGACGCGTAACTAAGACTTAGTAATGCGTTTGATGAAGTATAAGAACCTTCACTTCAATCGATTTGTTCAAAAAGAAACTGAACGTATCAAGCAAATGAGGTTTACTGTTACATGACTTGTGGTTAGAACCTAAGTTATCCATTTCACATTTAATGTTTTAACTTGAAGTGATGACAACGACGTATATTGAGGACCCAATAAGTTTCATGGATGCGTAACTAAGACTTAGTAATGCGTTTGATGAAGTATAAGAACCTTCACTTCAATCGATTTGATACAAAAGAACTGAACGTATCAAGCAAATGAGGTTTACTGTTACATGACTTGTGGTTAGAACCTAAGTTATCCATTTCACTTTCAATGTTTTAACTTGAAGGGATGACAACGACGTGTATTGAGGACCCAATAAGCTTCATGGACGCGTACCTAAGACTTAGTAATGCGTTTGATGAAGTATAAGAACCTTCACTTCAATCGATTTGTTAGAAAAGAACTTAACGTATCTAGCAAATGAGGTTTACTGTTACATGACTTGTGGTTAGAACCTAAGTTATCCATTTCACGTTCAATGTTTTAAATTAAAGTGATGACAACAACGTATATTGAGGACCCAATAAGCTTCATGGATGCGTAACTAAGACTTAGTAATGCGTTTGATGAAGTATAAGAACCTTCACTTCAATCGATTTGTTGCAAAAGAACTTAACGTATCAAGCAAATGAGGTTTACTATTACATGACTTGTGGTCAGAACCTAAGTTATCCATTTCACGTTCAATGTTTTAAAATGAAGTGATGACAACGACGTGTATTGAGGACACAATAAGCTTCATGGACGCGTAACTAAGACTTAGTAATGCGTTTGATGAAGTATAAGAACCTTCACATCAATCGATTTGTTCAAATAGAACTAAACGTATCAAGCAAATGAGGTTTACTGTTGCACGACTTGTGGTTAGAACCTAAGTTATCAATTTCACGTTCAATGTTTTAAATTGAAGTGATGACAACGACGTGTATTGAGGATCCAATAAGCTTCATGGACGCGTAACTAAAACTTAGTAATGCGTTTGATGAAGTATAAGAACCTTCATTTCAATCGATTTGTTACAAAAAAACTTAACGTATCAAGCAAATGAGGTTTACTGTTACATGACTTGTGGTTAGAACCTAAGTTATCCATTTCACGTTCAATGTTTTAAATTGAAGTAATGAGAACGATGTGTATTGAGGTTCCAATAAGTTTCATGGACAAGTAACTAAGACTTAGTATAATGAGTTTGATGAAGTATAAGAACCTTCACTTCAATCGATTTGTTCCAAAAGAACTTAACGTATCAAGCAAATGAGGTTTACTGTTACATGACTTGTGGTTAGAACCTAAGTTATCCATTTCACGTTCAATGTTTTAACTTGAAGTGATGACAACGACGTGTATTGAGGACCCAATAAGCTTCATGGACGCGTAATTAAGACTTAGTAATGCGTTTGATGAAGTATAAGAACCTTCACTTCAATCGATTTGTTCCAGAAGAACTGAACGTATCAAGCCAATGAGGTTTACTGTTACATGACTTGTGGTTAGAACCTAAGTTATCCATTTCACGTTCAATGTGTAAACTTGAAGTGATGACAACGACGTGTATTGAGGACCAATAAGCTTCATGGACGCGTAACTAAGACTTAGTAATGCGTTTGATGAAGTATAAGAACCTTCACTTCAATCGATTTGTTACAAAACAACTTAACGTATCAAGGAAATGAGCTTTACTGTTACATGACTTGTGGTTAGAACCTAAGTTATCCATTTAACCTTCAATGTTTTAACTTGAAGTGATGAAAACGACGTGTAATGAGGACACAATAAGCTTCATGGACGCGTAACTAATACTTAGTAATGCGTTTGATGAAATATAAGAACCTTCACTTCAATCGATTTGTTACCAATAGAACTGAACGTATCAAGCAAATGAGGTTTACTGTTACATGACTTGTGGTTAGAACCGAAGTTATCCATTTAACGTTCAATGTTTTAAATTGAAGTGATGACAACGACGTGTATTAGGTACCAATAAGCTTCATAGACGAGTACTAAGACTTAGTAATGAGTTTGATGAAGTATAAGAACCTTCACTTCAATCGATTTGTTCTAAAAGAACTTAACGTATCAAGCAAATGAGGTTTACTGTTACATGACTTGTGGTTAGAATCTAAGTTATCCATTTCACTTTCAATGTTTTAACTTGAAGTGATGACAACGACGCGTATGAGGACCAATAAGCTTCATGGAACGCGTAACTAAGACTTAGTAATGCGTTTGATGAAGTATAAGAACCTTCACTTCAATCGATTTGTTACAAAAGAACTGAACGTATCAAGCAAATGAGGTTTACTGTTACATGACTTGTGGTTAGAACCTAAGTTATCCATTTAACTTTCAATGTTTTGACTTGATGTGATAACAACGACGTGTATTGAGGACCCAATAAACTTCATGGACGCGTAACTAAGACTCAGTAATGCGTTTGATGAAGTATAAGAACCTTCACTTCAATCTATTTGTTCCAAAATAACTTAACGTATCAAGCAAATGAGGTTTACTGTTACATGACTTGTTGTTAGAACCTAAGTTACAAATTTCACCTTCAATGTTTTAACTTGAAGTGATGACAACGACGCGTATTGAGGACCCAATAAGCTTCATGACCGCGTAACTAAGACTTAGTAATGCGTTTGATGAAGTATAAGAACCTTCACTTCAATCGATTTGGTACAAAAGAACTGAACGTATCAAGCAAATGAGGTTTACTGTTACATGACTTGTGGTTAGAAACTAAGTTATCCACTTCACGTTCAATGTTTAACTTGAAGTGATGACAACGACGTGTATTGAGGACCAATAAGCTTCATGGACGCGTAACTAAGACTTAGTAATGCGTTTGATGAAGTATAAGAACCTTCACTTCAATCGATTTGTTCCAAAATACTTAACGTATCAAGCAAATGAGTTTACTGTTACATGACTTGTGGTTAGAACCTAAGTTATCCATTTCACCGTTCAATGTTTTAACTTGAAGTGATGACACGACGTGTATTGAGGTACCAATAAGCTTCATGACAGCGTACTAAGACTTAGTAATGCGTTTGATGAAGTATAAGAACCTTCACTTCAATCGATTTGTTCAAAAGAACTAACGTATCAAGCAATGAGGTTTACTGTTACATGACTTGTGGTTAGAACCTAAGTTATCCATTTCACGTTCAATGTTTTAACTTGAAGTGATGACAACGACGTGTATTGAGGACCAATAAGCTTTCATGGACGCGTACTAAGACTAGTAATGCGTTTGATGAAGTATAAGAACCTTCACTTCAATCGATTTGTTCCAAAAGAACTTAACGTATCAAGCAAATGAGGTTTACTGTTACATGACTTGTGGTTAGAACCTATGTTATCCATTTCACGTTCAACGTTTTAACTTGAAGTGATGACAACGACGTGTATTGAGGACCTAATAAGCTTCTTGGATGCGTAACTAAGACTTAGTAATGCGTTTGATGAAATATAAGAACCTTCACTTCAATCGATTTGTTACAAAAGAACTGAACGTATCAAGCAAATGAGGTTTACTGTTACATGACTTGTGGTTAGAACCTAAGTTATCCATTTAACTTTCAATGTTTTTACATGATGTGATGACAACGACGTGTATTGAGGACCCAATAAGCTTCATGGATGAGTAACTAAGACTTAGTAATGCGTTTGATGAAGTATAAGAACCTTCACTTCAATCGATTTGTTCAAAAGAACTGAACATATCAAGCAAATGAGGTTTACTGTTACATGACTTGTGGTTAGAACCTAAGTTATCCATTTCACGTTCAATGTTTTAACTTGAAGTGATGACAACGACGTGTATTAAGGACACAATAAGCTTCATGGACGCATAACTAAGACTTAGTAATGCGTTTGATGAAGTATATGAACCTTCACTTCAATCGATTTGTTACAAAAGAACTGAACGTATCAAGCAAATGAGGTTTACTAAACATGACTTGTGATTAGAACCTAAGTTATCCATTTCACGTTCAATGTTTTAACTTGAAGTGATGACAACGACGTGTATTGAGGACCCAATAACCTTCATGGACGCGTAACTAAGACTTAGTAATGCGTTTGATGAAGTATAAGAACCTTCACGTCAATCGATTTGTTCCAAAAGAACTTAACGTATTAAGCAAATGAGGTTTACTGTTACATGACTTGTGGTTAGAACATAAGTTATCCATTTCACCTTCAATGTTTTAACTTGAAGTGATGACACGACGTGTATTGAGAACACAATAAGCTTCATGGACGCGTAACTAAGACTTAGTAATGCGTTTGATGAAGTATAAGAACCTTCACTTCAATCGATTTGTTCCAAAAGAACTTAACGTATCAAGCAAATGAGGTTTACTGTTACATGACTTGTGGTTAGAACCTAAGTTATCCATTTCACGTTCAATGTTTTAACTTGAAGTGATGACAACGACGTGTATTGAGGACCCAATAACCTTCATGGACGCGTAACTAAGACTTAGTAATGCGTTTGATGAAGTATAAGAACCTTCACTTCAATCGATTTGTTACAGAAGAACTGAACGTATCAAGCAAATGAGGTTTACTGTTACATGACTTGTGGTTAGAACCTAAGTTATCCATTTCACTTTCAATGTTTTAACTTGAAGTGATGACAACGACGTGTATTGAGGACACAATAAGCTTCATGGACGCATAATTAAGACCTAGTAATGCGTTTGATGAAGTATAAGAACCTTCACTTCAATCAATTTGTTCCAAAAGAATTGAACGTATCAAGCAAATGAGGTTTACTGTTACATGACTTGTGGTTAGAACCTAAGTTATCCATTTCACGTTCAATGTTTTAACTTGAAGTGATGACAACGACGTGTATTGAGGACCCAATAAGCTTCATGGACGCGTAACTAAGACTTAGTAATGCGTTTGATGAAGTATAAGAACCTTCACTTCAATCGATTTGTTCCAAAAGAACTTAACGTATCAAGCAAATGAGGTTTACTGTTACATGACTTGTGGTTAGAACATAAGTTATCCATTTCACCTTCAATGTTTTAACTTGAAGTGATGACACGACGTGTATTGAGAACACAATAAGCTTCATGGACGCGTAACTAAGACTTAGTAATGCGTTTGATGAAGTATAAGAACCTTCACTTCAATCGATTTCTTGCAAAAGAACTTAACGTATCAAGCAAATGAGGTTTACTGTTACATGACTTGTGGTTAGAACCTAAGTTATCCATTTCACGTTCAATGTTTTAAATTAAAGTGATGACAACGACGTGTATTGAGGACCCAATAAGCTTCATGGACGTGTAACTAAGACTTAGTATTGCGTTTGATGAAGTATAAGAACCTTCACTTCAATCGATTTGTTGCAAAAGAACTTAACGTATCAAGCAAATGAGGTTTACTGTTACATGACTTGTGGTTAGAACCTAAGTTATCCATTTCACGTTCAATGTTTTAAATTAAAGTGATGACAACGACGTGTATTGAGGACCCAATAAGCTTCATGGACGCGTAACTAAGACTTAGTAATGCGTTTGATGAAGTATAAGAACCTTCACTTCAATCGATTTGTTCCAAAAGTAACTGAACGTATCAAGCAATGAGGTTTACTGTTACATGACTTGTGGTTAGAACCTAAGTTATCCATTTCACGTTCAATGTTTTAACTTGAAGTGATGACAACGACGCGTATTGAGGACCCAATAAGCTTCATGGACGCTAACTAAGACTTAGTAATGCGTTTGATGAAGTATAAGAACCTTCACTTCAATCGATTTGTTCCAAAAGAACTTAACGTATCAAGCCAATGAGGCTTACTGTTACATGACTTGTGGTTAGAACCTAAGTTATCCATTTCACGTTCAATGTTTTAACTTGAAGTGATGACAACGACGTGTATTGAGGACCCAATAAGCTTCATGGACGCGTAACTAAGACTTAGTAATGCGTTTGATGAAAGTATAAGAACCTTCACTTCAATCGATTTGTTCCAAAAGAACTTAACGTATCAAGCAAATGAGGTTTACTGTTACATGACTTGTGGTTAGAACCTAAGTTATCCATTTCACGTTCAATGTTTTAAACTTGAAGTGATGACAACGACGTGTATTGAGGACCCAATAAGCTTCATGGACGCGTAACTAAGACTTAGTAATGCGTTTGATGAAGTATAAGAACCTTCACTTCAATCGATTTGTTCAAAAGAACTTAACGTATCAAGCAAATGAGGTTTACTGTTACATGACTTGTGGTTAAACCTAAGTTATCCATTTCACGTTCAATGTTTTAAATTAAAGTGATGACAACGACGTGTATTGAGGACCCAATAAGCTTCATGGACGCGTAACTAATGACTTAGTATGCGTTTGAAGAAGTATAAGAACCTTCAATTCAATCGATTGTTGCAAAAGAACTTAACGTATCAAGCAAATGAGGTTTACTGTTACATGATTGTGGTTAGAACCTAAGTTATTCCATTTCACGTTCAATGTTTTAAATTAAGTGATGACAACGACGTGTATTGAGGACCCAATAAGCTTCATGGACGCGTAACTAAGACTTAGTAATGCGTTTGATGAAGTATAAGAACCTTCACTATAATCGATTTGTTGTCAAAAGAACTGTAACAGTATCAAGCAAATGAGGTTTACTGTTACATGACTTGTGGTTAGAAACCTAAGTTATCCATTTCACCGTTCAATGTTTTAAATTGAAAGTGATGACAACGACGTGTATTGAGGACCCAATAAGCTTCATGGACGCGTAACTAAGACTTAGTAATGCGTTTGATGAAGTATAAGAACCTTCACTTCAATCGATTTGTTCAAAAGAACTTAACGTATCAAGCAAATGAGGTTTACTGTTACATGACTTGTGGTTAAACCTAAGTTATCCATTTCACGTTCAATGTTTTAACTTGAAGTGATGACAACGACGTGTATTGAGGACCCAATAAGCTTCATGGACGCGTAACTAAGACTTAGTAATGCGTTTGATGAAGTATAAGAACCTTCACTTCAATCGATTTGTTACAAAAGAACTAACGTATCAAGCAAATGAGGTTTACTGTTACATGACTTGTGGTTAGAACCTAAGTTATCCATTTCACGTTCAATGTTTTAAATTAAAGTGATGACAACGACGTGTATTGAGGACCCAATAAGCTTCATGGACGCGTAACTAAGACTTAGTAATGCGTTTGATGAAGTATAAGAACCTTCACTTCAATCGATTGTTCCAAAAGAACTGAACGTATCAAGCAAATGAAGGTTTACTGTTACATGACTTGTGGTTAGAACCTAAGTTATCCATTTCACGTTCAATGTTTTAACTTGAAGTGATGACAACGACGTGTATTGAGGACTCAATAAGCTTCATGGACGCGTAACTAAGACTTAGTAATGCGTTTGATGAAGTATAAGTAACTTCACTCAATCGATTTGTTCAAAAGAACTGAACGTATCAAGCAAATGAGGTTTACTGTTACATGACTTGTGGTTAGAACCTAAGTTATCCATTTCACATTTCAATGTTTTAACTTGAAGTGATGACAACGACGTGTATTGAGGACCCAATAAGCTTCATGGACTGCGTAACTAGACTTAGTAATGCGTTTGATGAAGTATAAGAACCTTTACTTCAATCGATTTGTTCCAAAAGAACTTAACGTATCAAGCAAATGAGGTTTATTGTTACATGACTTGTGGTTAGAACCTAAGTTATCCATTTCACTTTCAATGTTTTAACTTGAAGTGATGACAACGACGTGTATTGAGGACCCAATAAGCTTCATGGACGCGTAACTAAGACTTAGTAATGCGTTTGATGAAGTATAAGAACCTTCACTTCAATCGATTTGTACCAAAAGAACTGAACGTATCAAGCAAATGAAGGTTTACTGTTACATGACTTGTGGTTAGAACCTAAGTTATACCATTTCACGTTCAATGTTTTAACTTGAAGTGATGACAACGACGCTGTATTGAGGACCCAATAAGCTTCATGACGCGTAACTAAGACTTAGTAATGCGTTTGATGAAGTATAAGTAACCTTCATCTCAATCGATTTGTTCAAAAGAACTGAACGTATCAAGCAAATGAGGTTTACTGTTACATGACTTGTGGTTAGAACCTAAGTTATCCATTTCACAGTTCAATGTTTTAACTTGAAGTGATGACAACGACGTGTATTGAGGACCCAATAAGCTTCATGGATGCGTAACTAAGACTTAGTAATGCGTTTGATGAAGTATAAGAACCTTCACTTCAATCGATTTGTTACAAAAGAACTGAACGTATCAAGCAAATGAGGTTTATTGTTACATGACTTGTGGTTAGAACCTAAGTTATCCATTTCACTTTCAATGTTTTAACTTGAAGTGATGACAACGACGGTATTGAGGACCCAATAAGCTTCATGGACGCGTAACTAAGACTTAGTAATGCGTTTGATGAAGTATAAGAACCTTCACTTCAATCGATTTGTTACAAAAGAACTGAACGTATCAAGCAATGAGGTTTACTGTTACATGATTGTGGTTAGAACCTAAGTTATCCATTGCACGTTCAATGTTTTAACTTGAAAGTGATGACAACGACGCTGTATTGAGGAACCCAATAAGCTTCATGGACGCGTAACTAAGACTTAGTAATGCGTTTGATGAAGTATAAGAACCTTCATCTCAATCGATTTGTTCAAAAAGAACTGAACGTATCAAGTCAAATGAGGTTTACTGTTACATGACTTGTGGTTAGAACCTAAGTTATCCATTTCACGTTCTATGTTTTAAATTAAAGTGATGACAATGACGTGTATTGAGGACCCAATAAGCTTCATGGACGTGTAACTAAGACTTAGTATTGCGTTTGATGAAGTATAAGAACCTTCACTTCAATCGATTTGTTGCAAAAGAACTTAACGTATCAAGCAATGAGGTTTACTGTTACATGACTTGTGGTTAGAACCTAAGTTATCCATTTCACGTTCAATGTTTTAAATTAAAGTGATGACAACGACGTGTATTGAGAACACAATAAGCTTCATGGACGCGTAACTAAGACTTAGTAATGCGTTTGATGAAGTATAAGAACCTTCACTTCAATCGATTTGTTGCAAAAGAACTTAACGTATCAAGCAAATGAGGTTTACTGTTACATGACTTGTGGTTAGAACCTAAGTTATCCATTTCACCTTCAATGTTTAACTTGAAGTGATGACAACGACGTGTATTGAGGACCCAATAAGCTTCATGGACGCGTAACTAAGACTTAGTAATGTGTTTGATGGAGTATAAGAACTTTCACTTCAATCCATTTGTTCCAAAAGAACTTAACGTATCAAGCAATGAGGTTTACTGTTACATGACTTGTGGTTAGAACCTAAGTTATCCATTTCACGTTCAATGTTTAACTTGAAGTGATGACAACGACGTGTATTGAGGACCCAATAAGCTTCATGACGCGTACTAAGATTTAGTAATGCGTTTGATGAAGTATAAGTACCCTTCACTCAATCGCTTTGTTCAAAAAGGAATAACGTATCAAGCACAATGAGGTTGATGTACTAGACTTTGGTAGAAACCTAAGTATCGATTTAACCTTTCAAGTTTGACTCTTAAAGTGATGGACAACGACGGTATTGAGGACCCAATAAGTTTCATGGATGCGTACTAGATCTAGTAATGCGTTTGAGAGTATAAGAACCTTCACTTCATTGATTTGTTCCAAAAGAACTTAACGTATCAAGCAAATGAGTTACTATTACATGACTTGTGATTAGAACCTAAGTTACCATTTCACGTCAATTGTTTTACTTGAAGTGATGACAACGACGTGTATTGAGGAACCCAATAAGCTTCAGGACGCGTACTCAGACTTGTATGCGCTTGATGAATATAGAACTTCACGGCAGCGAGTGGTTTCAAAAGAACTTAACGATTAAGCACTGAGTTTACTGTTACATGCTTGGGTTAGGAACATAAGTGATCCATTTCACCTTCATGTTTTAACTTGAAGTGATGAACGACGTGTAGTGATAACAATAATCTTCATGGACGCTTAACTAAAACTTGTATGCTTTGATGAGTATAAGACCTCACTCATCGATTTCTTGCAAAAGACTTAACGATCAAGCAATGAGGTTTACTGTTCATGACTTGTGGTTAGACCTAGTTATCCATTTCACGTATCTATTTTGTTAAATTAAAGTGATGACAATGACGTGTATTTTAACGACCCAATAAGCTCATGACGTGTAACGTAAGACTTAGTTTGCGGTTGAGGACTGTAGAAGAACCTTCACTTCAATCGTGATTTGTTGCAAAGAACTTAACGTATCAAGCCAATGAGGTTTACGTTACATGAGTTGTGGTTAGAACCTAAGGTATTATCCTTTCATCAATTCCATGTTTTAATTTGAACAGTATGACACGACGGGGAGTGAGACCCAATAGCTTCATGGACGTACCTAAGACTTAGTAATGCGTTTGATAAAGATGAAAGAAACTTCCTTCATCGATTTGTTCCAAAATACGTAACGTATCAAGCAAATAAGTTTACCTGTTACCTGACTTGTGTTAGAACCTAATGTTTATCATGTGCAACTTCAATGTTTTTTAACTTGAAGTGATGACAACGACGCGTATTGAGGACCCAATAAGCTTCATGACCGTAACTAAGATTAGTATGCGTTTTATGAAGTATCGTACCTTCACTTCAATCGAGTTGTTCAAAGAACTGAACGTACACGCGATGAGTTTAACTGTTCCATTGACTTGTGGTTAGAACCTAAGTTCTCGATTTACGTTCATGTTTGACTTAAAGTGTGACAACGACGTTATTGAGGACCCATAAATTCATGGAGTCGTACTACAGACCTTAGTAGATGCTTTTGATGCCTATAAACCTTCACTTTCAATTGATTTGTTCCAAAGAACTAACGTAGCAAGCAAATGAGTTGACTGTTACATGACTTGTGGTTAAACCTAAGTTATCCATTTCACTTCATGTTTTAATAAAGTGATGACAACTACGTGTATGTAGACCCCATACCTTCATGGACGAGTAACTATGACTTAGTAATGCGTTTGACGAAGTATAAGAACCGTTCACATTCAATCGAATTGTTGCTACGAACTTAACGTATCACAAGACAATGAGGTTTACTATTACCTGCTTGTGGTCAGAAACTAATTTATCCATTTCACCGTCCAATGTTTTTAAATGAGTGATGACAACGACGTGTATGCGGACACAATAAGCTGCTGGACGCGTACTAAACTTAGTACTGCTTTGATGAAGTATAAGAACCTTCACTATAATCATTTGTTGCAAAAGACCTTAACATATCAAGCAAATGAGTTTACTGTTCCATGACTTGTGTAAAACCTCAGTTATCCATTTCACGTTCATGTTTTAAATTAAAGTGATGACAAACGACTTATTGAGGACCCAATAGCTTCAGGGAGCGTAACTATGACTTTGTATGCCGTTTGGAAGAAGTAAAGAACCTTCAATTCAATCGAATTGTTGCAAAAGACCTTAACGTATCAAGCATGAGTTTTTTTTACTATTACATGACTACTTGTGGTCAGAAACGAAGTTATTCCTTGCAACTTCAATGTTTAAAATTAGTGATGACACCACGTGTATTGAGGTACCCAAATACGACTTCATTTACGCGTAACTACGACTTAGTAATGCGTTTGATGAAGTATAGAACCTTCACTATATCGATTTTGTTGGCCAACGAACTAACATATCAACAAATGGGTTACTGTTACATGACTTGTTGTTAAAACTCTAATTTATCCATTTCACGTTCATGTTTTAATTAAAACTGATTACAACGACGTGTATGAGGCCCAATTACTTCATGGACTCGTAAATATGACTTAGTATGCGTTTGATAAATATACTGAACCTCAAAATTCATCGAATTGTTGCAAAAGAACTTAACAGTATCAGCAATGAGGTTTTACTATACATGACTTGTGCTCAGAAACTACGTTATCTCATTTCACATTTCAATGTTTTAAATTAAAGTGAGTGACAACGACATGTATTGAGAGACCCAATAAGCTTCATGTACGCGTAACTACGACTGGTATGCGTTTGATGAAGTATAGAGACTTTCACTTCAATCGATTGAACCAAACTGACGTATCAAGCAATGAGGGATTAGTGGGGTGGTTTTTTTACAGACTTTGGTTAGTCACCTAACTTAATCCATTTCACTTCATTTTTAACTTGAAGGGATGACAACGACGTTCTTGAGACCCAATAATCTTCAGGACCGTAACTAAAAGACTTAGTAATGCGTTTGAGGAAGTATAAACCTTCCACTTGCAATCGCTTTGTTCCAAAAAGTACCTGACGTATCAGCAAATGAATTTACTTTCCATGACTTGTGGTTAGAACCTAAGTTAATCCTTGCAACGTTAATGTGTTTTAAACTTGCATTGATGACAACGACGCGTATTGAGGACCCAATAAGCTTCTGAACGCGTAACTAGACTTAGTAATGCGATTTGATGAGTAATAGTAACTTCATCTCATCGATTTGTTCCAAAAGAACGGAACTTATCAAGCAAATTGAAGGTTTCCTGTTACATGACTTGTGTTAGAACCAAGTTAATCCATTTCACCATTTAATGTTTTAACTGAGTGATGAGACAACGACGTGTTTGAGGACCCAATAAGTTCATGATGCGTAACGAAGACTTAGTAAGCGTTTGCCTGAAGTATAGAAACCTTCACTTCATCGATTTGTTACAAAGAACGACGTATCAGCAATGAGTTTATTGTTTAACAATGCTGGTGGTTATAACTAAGTTATCCTTTCACTTTCAATGTTTTACTTGAGAGGTACTCGACGTGTATGAGGACCTCTCAGCCTTCATGGACGCTTAACTAAGACTTAGTAATTGCGTTGGATGAATTATAAGAACCTCCACTTATCGATTTGTTCCAAAATACTGAACTATCAGCAATGAAGTTTACTGTTACATGACTTTGGGTTAAACCTAATTTATCCATTGCACGTTCAATGTTTTAACTTGAAGTGATGACAACGACGCTATTGAGGACCCAAGAAGCTTCATGACCGCGTAACAAGACTTAGGAAATGCTTTGATGAAGTATAAGTCCTTCCATCTCAATCGATTTGGTTCAAAAAGAACTGAACGTATCCCAGCAATGCGGTTTAACTGTACATGACTTGTGGTTTACACCTAAGTTATATCCATTCACATGTAATGTTTTAACTTGAAGTGCGACAAACGACGTGTATTGAGGACCCAATAAGTGTCATGGATGCGTAACTAAGACTTAGTAATCGTTTGATGAAGTATAATCACCCTTCCTTCCAATCGTTTTGTTACAAAGGAACGTGACGTATCAGCAAAATGGGTTTCTGTTACATGATTTGTTTGGTTAACCTAATTTAGCCATTGCACGTTCAATGTTTTAACTTGAAGTGATGGCACACGCGCGTATATGAGACCCATAAAGCTCATGGAACGCGTAACTAGACTTAGTACTCGTTTTGATGAAGTATAAGAACCTTCGCTTCAATCGATTTGTTGCAAGAACTGAACGATCAGCCACATGAGGTTATTGTTCCTGCCTTGGTTAGAACCTAGAGTTAATCCTTTCACTTTCAATGTTTTAACGTGAAGGGGAGCAACGACGTGTATTGAGGACCCAATAAGCTTCTATGAACAAAGCGTAACTAGACTTAGTAATTGCGTTTGATGAAGTATAAGAACCTTCACTTCAATCGATTTTGCTTGCAAAGAACTAACGTATCAGCAAATGAGGTTTACTGTTACCTGATTTGTGGTTAGACCTAAGTTTCCCATTCATCTTTCATGTTTAAATAAGTGATGACACGACTGTATTGAGGACCAACTAAGCTTCACGGACGCGTAACTAGACTTAGTATTGCGTTTGATGAAGTAGTAAGAACCTTCACTTCAAGCGATTTGTTCAAAAAGAACGAACTATCAAGCAATGAGGTTACTATTACATGCTGTGCTTAGACCGAAGTTATTCCTTCACATTTTAATGTTTCAACTTGAAGTGATGACAACGACGTGTATTGATGACCCAATAATTTTCATGGATTGCATAACAGCTTTAGTAATGCTTTGATAAAGTATAAGAACGTTCACTTCAATGTTTGTTCCAAAAGAACTAATCCGTAGCAGCAAGAGGTTTACTGTTACCTATGATATGAACCTAAGGTAGAGATCTTAAGGAAAAAAACCAACACCAATACGAATTTCAAGGTATAATGCCTTATTGATTCGAAGATAAAAGAAGGAACTTGACCCCAATCGTGTTAGATAGCGATGGAACCAAGTTTCCGAAAAAGCACTAGACCGACCAACTCTTTTTGGTTGAACCTAGCTATCAGTTCGATCTTTTCAAGAATACACTTGAAGAAGATCAAGTTTCTATCCAAAAAACTCGAAGAAGAGAATATAAGTATCGCACCTCCAGCAAAAGCTTAATAAAAATAAATTCATTCAAAAGTCCCCAAAATCGATTACAAGCCGCGCCTTAATAGGCAAGGGATCAAACTAATAAGGGAATAACTAATTAAAATAATCAAAATATCCCTAATTAAAAAATAGGAAAGGTCCAAAACTAGCGAAGGAAATTGGAAAGTGGTGCAGTGGAGTGTGGGGCCGCGGAACTTAGGTTTATACGTGAGTCCGATTTTAATTCGATTGTGGGCTATCCCATGTGTGGCACTTGTAAACTGTGAAGTTAAAAACTCTTGCTAGAGGAGTGCCAGGTTGGGTGAGCCATGTGGGACGTCTTTCATTTTTGAGACTTCGTTTTGGGCTTCAGTTCCACCGTGTCTTCTTCATCACACAGTAATATTAGTGCTCGTTGCACATTTGTGAGATTCCTTTTCCGTGGATTCTTTGATTCAATTTGCAGCCTTTTGTTTAATTTTCTTCGTTCTTGATCGCGTCATTGTCCTCCTATATCATCCACGATCTTGGCCCTATTGCTTCTTGATTGTCCGTAGTTGCTCCTTTGACGACATCATTCCCCTCCCTCTTCGAAAGATTCGTCCTCCGAATCGCATCAAACAAAGATAATCACAACATTAAAAGTAGCGCTTACCTTACCATATTCGCACAACGTAAGTTCAAATCTTATAATCATTGTCATTGATGCTTCCAACACCTTTGTAAGGGACGCTCCTCCATCGCGTTTGTAATTATTCTTCCTCCGCTCCCGCAAATCTCTCCTTTCGTAGATGCACCCAAACCCATCTCCGGGTCAATGATTTCTTTTCTACTCTTGTTGTCTTGTCCCGCGCATATGCTCGTTCTTTTGTATCACGTGGTTTTCCTTTTGCTCGAACCTTCGAGTGTAATTCCTTACATTCTAGCCCGTCTTTTCCATTTAAATCACCATTCATAGAATGTAACGGTAATAAATCAAGCGGTGGTAGAGGTTAAGCCATACCCAATTTTCAAAATGTGAGTAGAGTAGTATATGAACAACTCATTGAAGCGAACTCACATGTTGGCAAGCAATTTTCCCATTGTTTTAATTCTTAGAAATTAATTGTCTCAACAAAGTAGATCACGGTCATTCCTACCTCGTTTGTCATCCTTTTGGGGTGTCCCACGTGTGGAAAACAACAATTTGTCCGAGCTTATTCCATAAGGTTCGCCAAAAGTGCTTAGAAACTTCCACATCCCTATCACTAACAGTGTTCTGGTATCCATGTAAACGCACAATTTCTTAAAAAATAAATCCGCTATATGGTAGCATCATTAGTTTTAGAACATGCATAAATGTGCCATTTTACTAAAATCGATCCACACCCACAAAAAATAATTATCCCTTACCCTCCTTGTGTTCTGGTAAACCTAACACCAAGTCCATGAACTATCCGTCCAAGGGGCACGGTTAAAGGACTATACAATCCATTGTTGATCTTTGAACTGTTGCCTCCTACATTCAATGCATCCTTTCACAAATAGTTATAACATCATGCTTCATTTTTGCCAAAAGAAATGTTCACTATCACGTCAAGTTTTGTCATTCCAAAGTGTCGCCATGACTCCGTCCACATGTGGTTCTCAACAAGCATTCACGTAATAGCATTGGTATAAAGTTTATCCGTTCGAAATAAACTCAATCATGTCCTATAATATCAGCACATGCATTTCTCACATCTCTCCATACAGACAAAAATCTATATCTCTGATTCATACCATCCTATAAATCAATCCTAACAATTTAGATTGTACGAAGTGATTAAAACCGTACCTCGCTGACAACGCATCAGCGACTAGTTGTCTTTACCTTTTTTGTAATGGATGACATATGAAAGGTCTCGATGAATTCCTCACTTGGCGTGCCTCTTGTGCAATTACCTTGTGACTTAGTTGCTTCAAACTCTCGTGATCCGAATGAATAATAAACTCCTTGGCCACAATTAGTGTTCCATCTTTGTAACGTCCTAACCAAAGCATAGGTTCCTTGTCATATTTGGATATTTAATCCGCTCCACTAGCTTTCACTGAAGTACGCAATCGGCTTCATTTCCTTCATCAAACCCTCCAATTCCCTTCCCGAGCGGCACATTCGGTTTCAAATGTTTTATCATCAAATTTGGTAACCTAGAGGGAGCATTAGTTAGTTTCTCTTTTACAAATTAAACCTTTGTCAGGTACTTCGGTTCCAGTTAAATCCTATTCTTTTTTAACTACACATGCATAGGTGCGGCCGCAATAGTGCTAAGTCGCTTACAAATCCCTATAAAAGCTACCAAGCCATGAAAGCGTACGTACCTCAGTTGCACTCTTTGGTGTGGTCCATCCTTGATGCTCTTATCTGTTCCTCGCTCATCACGGATACCCCCTTTGAGCTAACTACAACCAAGGAAAACTACCGATTCCATTCAAAAGGTACACTTTTTAAGAGTAGCTACAATATCTTCACTTTAACACCTCAAATACAGATCTCAAATGCTTAAACATGTTCGTCAAGTCGACTCTATACACCAAAATCATCAAGTAGACACAACAAATTTTCCATAAATTGCCTTTAAATCAGGATTCTCAATCTCATAAACGGCTCGGTGCTTAGATATTCCAAACGACCTAACCAACCTTCTAAAAACCCTGATTTTGTTTTAAAGCTGTTTTCCATTCACTCCTGTTTCATCGACTGTAATATCCATTCGTTTAAATCAATTTTAGAAACCATACATGCACCATACAGTGCATCAAGCATATCTCAAGACGAGGATATGTTCGATACTTTACCGTAATTTTTAATTTACCGCCCTAGACAATCGACGCACATTCTCCAGTGCCAGTGCCGTCCTTTTTTGGACCCAAAATAACCGAACCAAAGAGCATGGCTAAGACCCTCATCTTCCTATAGCCTTCTCCTATACCAACTCTCTACTTTCCTTGACTTTTCCTTTGTTTCCTCTGGATTTGTCGGTATGCGGGTCGGTTGTGGGATCGTCGCCCGGGGAGAATCGATTGATGCTCGATTCCCCTAAGTGGGGGACTCCTTTAGGTAATTCCTCTGGAAAGATTCTTCAATCTGCAAACGAGAGGTACACTTATGTGGAAGAGAATTTTTTATGTTCGTTAGTGGAAAAAAAACATCTTTGTAGAGTAACCAAAATCATCGCCTCACACCTTTCCTCACGTCCACTCTTTTTTTCTCTCGTCTCCCTCGGTTCTTTTCCCTTCCCAATTTCTTTTTTTCTTCTCTTTGTCTTTTTTGCTCTCTTTATTTAGGACTTTTTCTCTCATCCGTTTTTGTCTCCTCTTTCTTTTTCGCTCTTTTTTTCTGCTCTCTTTCTGCTTGAGTTTCGACTACGCCATTTTTGTCATTTGGATCTCTTGGCAATCCTCTCTTGATCCAAGCTTGCTTCCCCCGGTGGTAATGGTTGTTTATTATTACCAACCTCCCATTTAGAGTTCGATACTCATTTTCGTAGCCCCACCCCCCGGTATGTCTAACCGTTTCTATCATATTTGCAGGGTCTCCCCAATAGGATGTGAGTGGCTTGCCTTGGCACTACGTCACAAAACAAATCTCATCTTTGTACTTTCCGATTGAATATGTGATGTTTACGTGTCTTGTTACCTTATTTCTCGCCACAATCGCTCAACCTGCAATTTGTAACGGCTTTGGGTGTCCTTGGTTTTGCAATTTAACTTTGTTGACCAATAATACTAGCCACGTTTGTTGCAACTCCTCTATCGATGATCATCTCTCCTTTGTTGTTGACATGACACCTATATAAGATTTTTTCCCTTTGGGCTTTGTCGTCGTCCTTCCTTAATTTTACACTTAAGGCCTCTCCCTGGACTACTAAGCGCCTTTGACCGGTTCCTTCCTCCACGTCTACATCACTACACTTCTTCGAGTGATGTCATCTCGTTATCCTCTTGAACTCACACTTTCTATATCCCCATTCTCTAAAAGACATTGCCACCTTATTGGGACACTTGATGCAATGGCCCATTACCTTGGCATCGTAACACGTGAACTTCTCTAGTCCCGAGTTGTGTTGGAACTCGCTCTTTCCTTTAGGTTTGGGTTACAGTTATTCAGCGACTATTTTTTCCTTTGTGGCCTCCCTCGCGTTTGGCTTCTCTCCTTTTTTCCAATTTGTTTCCACGACTATTACGCGTGTTTACTTTGGACTTTTCTTGCTTTAGTTGTCCGGCGTTTTGATCGCCTTTTGTATATCCTCCATGTCCAAATATGTTGTAAATCTACATGTCGCGATCTCTCGATAGGGTCACTCCACAAACTTGCATTGTGCTTTCCATCCTCGTTAACATCGCCTTTATCAGGGCCTCCCCTTTCTTTATCAACTCCTCCCACTTTTTATCCGTGAGTAGACCTTGCAAGTTTCCGACAAATCCCTAGAGGATATGATTGACCGTCCTTTTTCTCATAAGTGTTTTTACACTTCCCCTTGCGGTTGGGGTTTCTTTCTCCTTTTCGTCTCCGAGTTCTGACTAGTTGATTTACCCACTGCTGCATAATCGGTGACCCCATTTGTGACCAACCTAACCGTTTTATCCCCGTGTATTTTCGATAGTCGATAAAGAATCACGACTTTCCTTCCCCATTCCAAATAGGCTTCGGAGTCCCTTTTCCCTGAAATCTGATGGTAATCTTGATCTCACTAAGATCTCTCCATCTCTCGTCGTCTCCTATCGTATCTTTGCTTTCGTATGGTTTTTCATCATGGTCATAGTATTCGTCAAACGTTTTTTTCAGGGATTGGTAGGTGACGGTATCTCCAAACGTTCATCCTTCGATTAAGAGCCGCGTATTTGAGCGTGTATGCCCTCATGAACAATTTTTATATCAATCTCATTCTCCTTCGTCGCTCAGGATTAATTCCGATTTTCTTCTCTTTTTTTTTTTTCAATAATAACGCAAAAGGTACATTGGCGAAATAAAATCTAAATACTGCATTGAAATGCGGAAATTGAAATGAACTGAATTGAAATGCTAAATTTAAATGACGAATCGAAATACAAAATTTAAATAACGAAGTGAAATGCAAAATTTAAATGGACCTCTCCTCTCCCTCACGTGTTTCACTCGTTTCAATGTCACTTCACTCGTGTTTCCTCGAATTTGCCTTTTATAAGATTATCCCCCCCCCCCCCTTCCCCCCCCCCACTCTTGTCTTTTACCACTCATCTCTTCTTTCCTGTTTCTTAACGTTAGAACCCAATCAAATGTAATCCAACAAGTATAACGTGAACTTTCAAACTTTCAAACTTAAATCCAACTTTCCGAGAATAGATTAAGTCAAACCACTAAGTGTTTGCTAAATCGATCGCCTGGGATTAACGGTTTGAAACTTTAATAGTTTTCCGGTGTGAATCCTCGATACTATGAGTATGTCTCACAATTTTTTTGAAACCCGGCAACCTTGCAGCAATAGAAATCCTACGTTGGAGATTCTGAGTCTAGGGTTCGAGACAAGCAAAGATATGTTTTCCTCGATTGGCATTACAAAAGAAGTTTCTCGTTATTACAACGAGAGCTTTTTTTTTTTTTTTTTTGAATTTTTTCGGATTGTTTTTTTTTTTTTTTCGAATTTTTTTTTTTTTTTTGCGTCTAAAACGAAAAATGAATAATCGACAGGTTTTGTGGAGAAGAAAGAAGATAACAAATGAAATAAAGATAGCTTCTTTGAAGCAAGAACCTTCCTCTGATACCAAATGATATGAACCTAAGATATTAAGAGATCTTAGACCAACACCCATCCGGAATTCAAAGGATAATGCCTTTATTGATTCGAAAGAATGAAGAAGCAGGAACTGACTCCCAATCGCTATAGCGTGGAGACTAAAGTTATCAGAAAAAGCAGCTAGACCCGAACCAAACGCGGTGGTTGACCTAAGCTATCAGTTCGATCTTTTCAAGAATACCTTTAAGAGAGCAAGTTCTAATCCAAGACTCAAGAGAGATTATAAGATCTCACCTCAAGAGCACAAGCTTACTAAAATCATTTCATTATCGAAGTCCCAAAATCGATTCACATCCTCCCTTAAATAGCACCGGGATAAAACTAATACGGTAAATAACTAATTAGAAATACTCAAATATCCTAATTAGGACAACGAGTTCCAAAAATAAGAAGAGGAAAATTGGAAAGTGGTGCAGTGGATGGTGCCCCGGAACTTAGGTTTCTTAACGGAGTCTCGAGTTTAATCAGAGTTGGGCCTCCCAATGGTGTGGGCCTTGTAAGAACATTGAAGTTAAAACTCTTGGGCTAGATGTAGTGCCATGTTGGGGTGACCATGTGGAATCCTTTATTTTGAGACTTCGTTTTGGGCTTCGGTTTCCATCGCTGGCGTCTTCTCAACACTTAGTATATTATTCTCGTGCACATTTTGTGATGATTCCTTTTCTTAGGTGTCTTGATAAAATTTGTAGCCTTTTGTTTATTTTTCTTCGTTCTTGATCTCGTCATGGTCCTCCTATATTCATCAACGGATCTTTGCTCCCTATTGATTCGGTGAGGTTGTCCTTATTGCGCCTTGTGACTACATTCCATGACTTGTGGGTTGAACCTAATTAGTCCATTATTCACATTTATGTTTTAACTTGAAGTGATGAAACGCGTATATTGAGGACCCAATAATTTCATGGATGCGTTAACTAAGCTTGATTAATCGTTTGATGCAAGTAAGAACCTTCACTTCAATCGATTTGTTTAGCAAAAGACTGAACGTACAGCAAATGATGTTTAATTGTTCATGACTTGTGGTTAACCCTAAGTTTCCATTTCACTTTCAACTGTTTTAACTTGAAGGATGACAACGACGTGTATTGAGGACCCAAAACTTCATGACCTTAACTAATACATTAGTATTCGGTTGATGAAGTATAAGAAACCTTCCTTCAATCTATTTGTTCCACAAGTACTGAACGTATCAAGCAATGAAGTTTACTGTTACATGACGTGTGGTTTGAACCTAATTGATCCATTGCACGTTCAAATGTTTAACTTGAAGTATGACCACGACGCTATTGAGGACCCAATAACTTCATGAACGCGAACTAAGCTTGTATGCTGTTTGATGAAGTATAATACCTTCACTTCAACGTTGTTCAAAATGACTAACGTATCAGCAAATGAGGTTTACTTTACATGACTTGTTGTTAGAAACCGTAAGTTATCCCTTTCACATTTATGTTTTAACTTGAAGTGTGCCAACAGCGTGTAGTGAGGACCGCCAATAATTTTCATGGATGCGTAACGAAGACTTAGTAATTCGTTTGATGAAGTATAAGAACCTTCACTTCAATGGATTTGTTCCAAAAGAACTAATCGTATCAAGCAATGAGGTTTACTGTTACATACTTGTGGTTAAACCTAAGTTATCCATTCACGTTCAATGTTTTAATAAAGGATGACACACCGACGTGTATTGGAGACCCATCGCTTCAGGACGCGTAACTATGACATAGTAATGCGTTTGAGAAGTCTAAGAACCTTCACTTCACTCGATTGTTGCAAAAGAACTTAACGTATCAAGCAAGGAGGTTTACTATTACAGACTTGGTCAGAAACTAAGTTTCCGGTCACGTTCCATGTTTTAAAATAATAAGATGACAAACTCGTGTCATTGAGGACACGATAACTTCATGACCGCGGAACTAGACTTAGTAATGCGTTTGATGAAGTATAATACCCTTCACTTACTCCAATTTGTTGCAAAAGACTTAACATATCAAAGCAAATGAGTTACTGTTACATACTTGTGGTTATAACCTAAGTTAATCCATTTCACTTCCATGTTTTTAAATTACAGTGATGACAACGCGTGTATAGTGAGGCCCATAACGTCATGGACGCTACTAAGACTTATTAAATCGTTTGATGAGTATAAGACCCTTCACTTCAATCGATTTGTTAGAAAAGCACTTAACATATCGCAAATGATTTACTGTTCATGACTTGTGTTAGAACCTAATTATCCATTCACTTTCAAGGTTGTTAAATTAAGTGATGACCCCGACTGATTGATGACCCATACGCGTCATTGACACGTAACTAAACTCGTAAGCGTTTGAGAAGTATAAGAACCTTCCTTCATCGATTTGTTGCAAAAGAACTTAACGTATCAAGCAAATGATTTTTATATTACATGACTTGTAGTCAGAAACCTCGTATCCATTTCAAGTTCCATGTTTAAAATAGTGATGACACAAACGCGTGTATTGAGTACACAATAAGCTTCATGGACGCGTAACTAAGACTAGTAATGCGTTTGATGAAGTATAAGACCCTTCACTATAATTCATTTGTTGCAAAAGAACTTACTTATCAGCAAATGCAATTTTCCTCACATCTCTCCATCTGACAAAAATCCTATATCTGATTCATACATCCTTAATAAATTCAATCCTAACAATTTAGATTGTAGAGATATTAAAACGTACCTCCTTGACACGCTACCGCGACTGACGTTGTCTTTAACTTTTTTGTACTGGATGACATATGGAAAGGTCTCGATTAATTTCCTCCCTTGGCGTGCATCTTGTGGCATTTGTACCTTGTGACTTTAGGTTCTTCAAACTCTGTGATCGGAATGGAATAAAACTCCCTTTGGCCACAAGTAGTGTTGCCATGGTGTGTAACGTCCTAACCAAAGCTAGAGTTCCTGTCATATGTTGATATTTACTCCTCTCCACTAAGCTTTTCACTGTAATAAGCAATCGGCTTCATTTCTCTGCATCAAAACACCTCCAATTTCCCTTTCCCGACGCTCACAGTCGCTTTCAAAGTTTTTATCAAAATTTTGTAAAACTCGAAGGGGATCATTATTTAGTTCCTCTTTTAAACAAATTCAACGCTTTGTCATGTATTCGGTCCAGTTAAAGCAATATTCCTTTTGTACTAACTCATTCATAGAGCCGGCATATGCTAAAAGTCTCTTACAAATCTCCTATAAAATCTAGCCAAGCCATGAAGCTACGTACCACTCTTTGCATTCTTTGGTGTGGGCCATTCCTTGATTGCCTTATCTTTTCCTCATCTACGGATACCCCCTTTGAGCTAACTACAAACCAAGGAAACTCTACCGTTCCTGCAAATTAACTTTTTAGATTGCATACAATAGATTCGATTTTAAACACACTAATAACAGATCTCAATGCTTAACATGTTCGTCAAGTGACCATTACTATTACACCAAAATATCATCAAAGTAGAACACAACAAATTTTCCAATAAATTGCCTAAAACATGATCATCATCTCATAAACATTTCTCGGTGCTTAGATAGTCAAAACGGCATAACCAACCATTCATAAAAACCATATTTTGTTTTAAAAGCGTTTTCCATCATCTCCTTGTTTCATGCTAATTTATAATATCCATTTGCGTTAATCAATTTTAGAAAACATACATGCCCATACATTCTCAAACAGCATATCATCCAGACAGGAATAGGTGTCGATACATTTAACCGTAACTTTTTTTTAACCGGCCCTACTCGACGCACATTCTCCAAGTGCCGTCCTTTTTTGGAACCACAATAACCGAACCGAGCATGGGCTAAGACTCTCTTCACTAGTGCCTTTCTCTACCAACTCATCTACTTGCCTTTGAATTTCCTTTGTTTCCTCTGGATTTTGCTCGGTATGCGTGTCGGTTTTGGATCCGTCGCTCCGGGTATGAATCGATTTTTGATGCTCTATTCCCCTAAGTGGGGGAACTCCTTTAGGTAATTCCTCTGAAATAGTCCTTCAAATTCCTGCAAAAGAGAGGTACACTTATGGGGAAGAGAATTTTTTAGTTCGTTAGTGGAAAAATAAACATCTTTAGTAGAGTACCAAAATCATCTCCTGCACCTTTCCTCACAATCCACTCTGGTTTTCTCTCTTCTTTTCTTCTTCTTTCTTCTTCTTCTTTCTTCTTCTTCTTTCTTCTTCTTCTTTTCTTCTTCTTTTCTTCTTCTTCTTTCTTCTTCTTCTTTCTTCTTCTTCTTTTCTTCTTCTTTTCTTCTTCTTTTCTTCTTCTTTCTTCTTCTTCTTTCTTCTTCTTCTTTTCTTCTTCTTTTCTTCTTCTTTTCTTCTTCTTTTCTTCTTCTTTTCTTCTTCTTTCTTCTTCTTCTTTCTTCTTCTTCTTTTCTTCTTCTTTTCTTCTTCTTTTCTTCTTCTTTTCTTCTTCTTCTTTTCTTCTTCTTTTCTTCTTCTTTCTTCTTCTTCTTTTCTTCTTCTTTTCTTCTTCTTTCTTCTTCTTCTTTCTTCTTCTTCTTTCTTCTTCTTCTTTCTTCTTCTTCTTTCTTCTTCTTCTTTCTTCTTCTTCTTTCTTCTTCTTCTTTTCTTCTTCTTTTCTTCTTCTTCTTTTCTTCTTCTTTTCTTCTTCTTTTCTTCTTCTTTTCTTCTTCTTTTCTTCTTCTTTCTTCTTCTTCTTTCTTCTTCTTCTTTTCTTCTTCTTTTCTTCTTCTTTTCTTCTTCTTTTCTTCTTCTTTCTTCTTCTTCTTTCTTCTTCTTCTTTTCTTCTTCTTTCTTCTTCTTTCTTCTTCTTCTTTCTTCTTCTTCTTTCTTCTTCTTCTTTCTTCTTCTTCTTTTCTTCTTCTTTTCTTCTTCTTTTCTTCTTCTTTTCTTCTTCTTTTCTTCTTCTTTTCTTCTTCTTTTCTTCTTCTTTTCTTCTTCTTTTCTTCTTCTTCTTTTCTTCTTCTTTTCTTCTTCTTTTCTTCTTCTTTTCTTCTTCTTTTCTTCTTCTTTCTTCTTCTTCTTTTCTTCTTCTTTCTTCTTCTTTTCTTCTTCTTTTCTTCTTCTTTTCTTCTTCTTCTTCTTCTTCTTTTCTTTTCTTCTTCTTCTTTTCTTCTTCTTCTTCTTCTTTTCTTCTTCTTCTTCTTCTTCTTCTTCTTCTTCTTCTTCTTCTTCTTCTTCTTTTCTTTTCTTCTTCTTTTCTTCTTCTTCTTCTTCTTTTCTTCTTCTTCTTCTTCTTCTTCTTCTTCTTCTTTTCTTTTCTTCTTCTTCTTTTCTTTTCTTCTTCTTCTTCTTCTTCTTCTTTTCTTCTTCTTCTTCTTCTTCTTCTTCTTTTCTTCTTCTTCTTCTTCTTCTTTTCTTCTTCTTCTTCTTCTTCTTTTCTTCTTCTTCTTCTTCTTCTTTTCTTTTCTTCTTCTTCTTCTTTTCTTCTTCTTTTCTTCTTCTTTTCTTCTTCTTCTTCTTCTTCTTCTTCTTCTTCTTTTCTTTTCTTCTTCTTCTTCTTCTTCTTCTTTTCTTCTTCTTCTTCTTTTCTTCTTCTTCTTCTTCTTCTTTTCTTCTTCTTCTTCTTCTTTTCTTCTTCTTTTCTTCTTTCTTCTTCTTTTCTTTTCTTCTTCTTCTTTTCTTCTTCTTCTTTTCTTCTTCTTCTTCTTCTTCTTCTTCTTCTTCTTCTTCTTCTTCTTTTCTTCTTCTTTTCTTTTCTTCTTCTTCTTCTTCTTCTTCTTCTTCTTCTTTTCTTCTTCTTCTTCTTTTCTTCTTCTTCTTTTCTTCTTCTTCTTCTTCTTCTTCTTCTTCTTCTTCTTCTTCTTCTTCTTTTCTTTTCTTCTTCTTTTCTTTTCTTCTTCTTTTCTTCTTCTTCTTCTTCTTTTCTTTTCTTCTTCTTCTTCTTCTTCTTCTTTTCTTCTTCTTCTTCTTCTTCTTCTTTTCTTCTTCTTCTTCTTCTTCTTCTTCTTCTTCTTCTTCTTTTCTTTTCTTCTTCTTCTTCTTTTCTTTTCTTCTTCTTCTTTTCTTTTCTTCTTCTTCTTCTTCTTCTTCTTCTTTTCTTTTCTTCTTCTTTTCTTTTCTTCTTTTCTTTTCTTCTTCTTCTTCTTCTTCTTCTTCTTCTTCTTCTTCTTTTCTTTTCTTCTTCTTCTTCTTCTTCTTCTTTTCTTTTCTTCTTCTTCTTCTTCTTCTTTTCTTTTCTTCTTTTCTTTTCTTCTTCTTCTTCTTCTTCTTCTTCTTTTCTTTTCTTCTTCTTCTTCTTCTTCTTCTTTTCTTTTCTTCTTTTCTTTTCTTCTTCTTCTTCTTCTTTTCTTTTCTTCTTCTTCTTCTTCTTTTCTTTTCTTCTTCTTCTTCTTCTTCTTCTTTTCTTTTCTTCTTCTTCTTCTTCTTCTTTTCTTTTCTTCTTCTTCTTCTTCTTCTTCTTCTTCTTTTCTTTTCTTCTTCTTTTCTTTTCTTCTTCTTCTTCTTCTTCTTTTCTTTTCTTCTTCTTCTTTTCTTTTCTTCTTCTTCTTCTTCTTCTTCTTCTTCTTTTCTTTTCTTCTTCTTCTTCTTTTCTTTTCTTCTTCTTCTTTTCTTTTCTTCTTCTTCTTTTCTTTTCTTCTTCTTCTTCTTCTTCTTCTTCTTCTTCTTCTTCTTCTTCTTCTTCTTCTTCTTCTTCTTTTCTTTTCTTCTTCTTCTTCTTTTCTTTTCTTCTTCTTCTTCTTTTCTTTTCTTCTTCTTCTTCTTTTCTTTTCTTCTTCTTCTTCTTCTTCTTTTCTTTTCTTCTTCTTCTTCTTCTTCTTTTCTTTTCTTCTTCTTCTTCTTCTTCTTCTTCTTCTTTTCTTTTCTTCTTTTCTTTTCTTCTTCTTCTTCTTCTTCTTCTTCTTCTTCTTCTTCTTCTTCTTCTTCTTTTCTTTTCTTCTTCTTCTTTTCTTTTCTTCTTCTTCTTCTTCTTCTTCTTCTTCTTCTTCTTCTTCTTCTTTTCTTTTCTTCTTCTTCTTCTTCTTCTTCTTCTTTTCTTTTCTTCTTCTTCTTTTCTTTTCTTTTCTTTTTTTTTTTTTTCAATATACCGCAAAGGTAAATTGTCGAATCCAATTTCTAAATACATTGAATTGAAATGCGAAATTTAAATGACTGAAATTGAAAATGCTGAAATTTAAATGACTGAATCGAAATACAGAAATTTAAATAACTGAATTGAAATGCAGAAATTTAAATGGACCTCTCCTCTCCCTCACGTGTTTACACTCGTTCAATGTCACTTCACTCGTGTTTCGCTCGAAATTTTGACTTTTATAAGATAATCTCACACTCTTGTCTTTTACCACTCAATCTCTTCTTTAGGTTCTTAAAGTAGAACCCAATCAAGATGTAATCCAACAGTATAACGTGAAAATTTCAAACTTTCAAAACTTAAAATCCAACTTTCGAGAATAGATTAAAGTCAAACCACTAAAGGTGTTTGCTAGAATCGATCCCTGGATATAACGTTTTGAGAAGCTTGAATAGTTTCCGGTTGTGAATCCTCGATACTAATGAGGTATTCTCACGAATTTTTTTTGAAACCCGGCAAACTTGCAGAAATAGAAATCCGACTTGAGATTCGGATGCTAGGGTTCGAGACAAGCAAAGATATGTCTTTCTCGATTGGCAGTACAAAAGAAGTTTCTCGTTATTAACAAACGAGAGCTTTTTTTTTTTTTTTTTTGAATTTTCGGAATTTTTTTTTTTTTTTTCGAATTTTTTTTTTTTTTTGATCTAAAACGAAAAATAGAATAATCGAAAGGTTTTGTGGAGAAGAAAAGAAGAATAACAAGAATGATAAAGATAGCTTCTTTGAATCGAAGAACCTTCTCTCTGATACCAAATGATATGAACCTAAGATATTAGAGATCTTAGACCAAACACGCAATACGGAATTCAAAGGGAATAATGCCTTTATTGATTCGAAAGAATAAGAAGAAGGAACTTGACCCCAATCGATAGATAGCGATGGAACTAAAGTTATCAGAAAAAGCAGCTAGACCCGAACCAAACTCGTTGGTTGAACCTAAGCTATCAAGTTCGATCTTTTCAAGAATACACTTGAAGAAGATCAAGTTCTAATCCAAGAACTCAAGAAGAGAATTATAAGGATCTCACCTCAAAGCAAAAGCTTAATAAAAATCAATTCATTCAAAAGTCCCCAAAATCTATTACAAGCCTCCCTTAAATAGGCAAAGGGATAAAACTAATAAGGTAATAACATAATTAGAAATAATCAAAATATCCTAATTAGACAATAGGAAAGTTTCCAAAAATAAGAGAAGGAAAATTGGAAAGTGGTGCAAGTGGATGGTGGCCGCGGAACTTAGGTTTAAGTAACGTGAGTCTCGAGTTTAATTCAGATTGTGGGCCTAGCCCAATGGTGTGGCACTTGTAAGAACTTTGAAGTTAAAAACTCTTGGGCTAGAGTAGTGCCATGTTGGGTGACCATGTGGGAAGTCTTTATTTTTGAGACTTCGTTTTGGGCTTCGTTTCCAGTCCTTGCTTCTTCATCAACACTTAGTAATATTATTGCTCGTTGCACATTTTGGGATGATTCCTTTTTTCTTGGGATGTCTTGATAAAATTTGTAGCCTTTTTGTTTATTTTCTTCGTTCTTGATCTCGTCATTGGTCCTCGCTATATTCTCACGGTCTTGGCCTCCCTATTGCTTCTTGATTGGTCCTTAGTTGCTCCTTTTGACTACATCACATGACTTGTGGTTAGAACCTAATTTATCCATTGCACGTTCAATGTTTTAACTTGAAGTGATGGCAACGACGCGTATTGAGGACCCAATAAGCTTCATGGACGCGTAACTAAGACTTAGTAATGCGTTTGATGAAGTATAAGAACCTTCACTTCAATCGTTTGTTGCAAAAGAACTTAACGTATCAAGCAAATGAGGTTTACTGTTACATGACTTGTGGTTAGAACCTAAGTTATCCATTTAACGTTCAAAGTTTTAACTTGAAGTGATGACAACGACGTGTATTGAGGACCCAATAAGCTTCATGGACGCGTAACTAAGACTTAGTAATGCGTTTGATGAAGTATAAGAACCTTCACTTCAATCGATTTGTTACAAAAGTAACTGAACGTATCAAGCAAATGAGGTTTACTTGTTACATGACTTGTGGTTAGAACCTAAGTTATCCATTTCACTTTCAATGTTTTAACTTGAAGTGATGACAACGAGCTGTATTGAGGACCCAATAAGCTTCATGACGCGTAACTAAGACTTAGTAATGCGTTTGATGAAGTATAAGTACCTTCACTTCAATCGATTTGTTCCAAAAGTACTGAACGTATCAAGCAAATGAGGTTTACTGTTACATGACTTGTGGTTAGAACCTAATTTATCCATTTCACAGTTAATGTTTTAACTTGAAGTGATGACAACGACGTGTATTGAGGACCCAATAAGCTTTCATGGACGCGTAACTAAGACTTAGTAATGCGTTTGATGAAGTATAAGACCTTCACTTCAATCGATTTGTTCAAAAGAACTAACGTATCAAGCAAATGAGGTTTACTGTTACATGACTTGTGGTTAGAAACCTAAGTTATCCATTCACAGTTCAATGTTTTAAATTAAAGTGATGACAACGACGTGTATTGAGGACCCAATAAGCTTCATGGACGCGTAACTAGACATAGTAATGCGTTGATGAAGTATAAGAACCTTCACTTCAATCGAATTGTTGCAAAAGAACTTAACGTATCAAGCAAATGAGGTTTACTATTACATGACTTGTGGTCAGAAACTAAGTTATCCATTTCACGTTCAATGTTTTAAAATGAAGTGATGACAACGACGTGTATTGAGGACACAATAAGCTTCATGGACGCGTAACTAAGACTTAGTAATGCGTTTGATGAAGTATAAGAACCTTCACTATAATCAATTTGTTGCAAAAGAACTTAACATATCAAGCAAATGAGGTTTACTGTTACATGACTTGTGGTTAGAACCTAAGTTATCCATTTCACGTTCAATGTTTTAAATTAAAGTGATGACAACGACGTGTATTGAGGACCCAATAAGCTTCATGGACGCGTAACTAAGACTTAGTAATGCGTTTGATGAAGTATAAGAACCTTCACTTCAATCGATTTGTTAGAAAAGAACTTAACATATCAAGCAAATGAGGTTTACTGTTACATGACTTGTGGTTAGAACCTAAGTTATCCATTTCACGTTCAATGTTTTAAATTAAAGTGATGACAACGACGTGTATTGAGGACCCAATAAGCTTCATGGACGCGTAACTAAGACTTAGTAATGCGTTTGATGAAGTATAAGAACCTTCACTTCAATCGATTTGTTGCAAAAGAACTTAACGTATCAAGCAAATGAGGTTTACTATTACATGACTTGTAGTCAGAACCTAAGTTATCCATTTCACGTTCAATGTTTTAAAATGAAGTGATGACAACGACGTGTATTGAGGACACAATAAGCTTCATGGACGCGTAACTAAGACTTAGTAATGCGTTTGATGAAGTATAAGAACCTTCACTATAATTCATTTGTTGCAAAAGAACTTAACGTATCAAGCAAATGAGGTTTACTGTTACATGACTTGTGGTTAGAACCTAAGTTATCCATTTCACGTTCAATGTTTAAATTGAAAGTGATGACAACGACGTGTATTGAGGACCCAATAAGCTTCATGGACGCGTAACTAAGACTTAGTAATGCGTTTGATGAAGTATAAGAACCTTCACTATAATTCATTTGTTGCAAAAGAACTTAACGTATCAAGCAAATGAGGTTTACTGTTACATGACTTGTGGTTAGAACCTAAGTTATCCATTTCACGTTCAATGTTTTAAATTAAAGTGATGACAACGACGTGTATTGAGGACCCAATAAGCTTCATGGACGCGTAACTAAGACTTAGTAATGCGTTTGATGAAGTATAAGAACCTTCACTTCAATCGATTTGTTAGCAAAAGAATTAACGTATCAAGCAAATGAGGTTTACTATTACATGGACTTGTGGTCAGAACCTAAGTTATCCATTTCACGTTCAATGTTTTAAATTGAAGTGATGACAACGACGTGTATTGAGGACACAATAAGCTTCATGGACGCGTAACTAAGACTTAGTAATGCGTTTGATGAAGTATAAGAACCTTCACTTCAATCGATTTGTTGCAAAAGAACTTAACGTATCAAGCAAATGAGGTTTACTGTTACATGACTTGTGGTTAGAACCTAAGTTATCCATTTCACGTTCAATGTTTTAACTTGAAGTGATGACAACGACGTGTATTGAGGACCCAATAAGCTTCATGGACGCGTAACTAAGACTTAGTAATGCGTTTGATGAAGTATAAGAACCTTCACTTCAATCGATTTGTTAGAAAAGAACTTAACGTATCAAGCAAATGAGGTTTACTGTTACATGACTTGTGGTTAGAACCTAAGTTATCCATTTCACGTTCAATGTTTTAAATTGAAGTGATGACAATGACGTGTATTGAGGACCCAATAAGCTTCATGGACGCGTAACTAAGACTTAGTAATGCGTTTGATGAAGTATAAGAACCTTCAGTTCAATCGATTTGTTACAAAACAACTTAACATATCAAGGAAATGAGCTTTACTGTTACATGACTTGTGGTTAGAACCTAAGTTATCCATTTCACCTTCAATGTTTTAACTTGAATGTGATGAAAACGACGTGTAATGAGGACACAATTAGCTTCATGGACGCGTAACTAAGACTTAGTAATGCGTTTGATGAAATATAAGAACCTTCACTTCAATCGATTTGTTACAAAAAAACTTAACGGATCAAGCAAATGAGGTTGACTGTTACATGACTTGTGGTTAGAATCTAAGTTATCCATTTAACTTTCAATGTTTTAACTTGATGTGATGACAACGACGTGTATTGAGGACCTAATAAGCTTCATGGATGCGTAACTAAGACTTAGTAATGCGTTTGATGAAGTATAAAAACCTTCACTTCAATCGATTTGTTACAAAAGAACAGAACGTATCAAGCAAATGAGGTTTACTGTTACATGACTTGTGGTTAGAACCTAAGTTATCCATTTAACTTTCAATGTTTTGACTTGATGTGATAACAACGACGTGTATTGAGGACCCAATAAACTTCATGGAGACGTAACTAAGACTCAGTAATGCGTTTGATGAATTATAAGAACCTTCACTTCAATCGATTTGTTCCAAAATAACTTAACGTATCAAGCAAACGAGGTTTACTGTTACATGACTTGTTGTTAGAACCTAAGTTACAATTTCACCTTCAATGTTTTAACTTAAGTGATGACAACGACGTGTATTGAGGACCCAATAAGCTTCATTGACGCGTAATAAGACTTAGTAATGCGTTTGATGAAGTATAATAACCTTCACTTCAATCGATTTGTTCCAAAAGAACTGAATGTATCAAGTAAATGAGGTTTACTGTTACATGACTTGTGGTGAGAACCTAAGTTATCCATTTCACCATCAATGTTTTAACTTGAAGTGATGACAACGACTTGTATTGAGGACCCTAATAAGCTTCATAGATGCGTAATAAGAATAGTAATGCGTTTGATGAAGTATAAGAACCTTCAATTCATCGATTTGTTCGAAAAGAACTGAACGTATCAAGCAATAGGTTTACTGTTGATGACTTGTTGTTAGAACCTAAGTTACCCATTTCACCTTCAATGTTTTAACTTGAAGTGATGACAACGACGTGTATTGAGGACCCAATAAGCCTCATTGACGCGTAATTAAGACTTAGTAAGGCTTTTGATGAAGTATAATAACATTCACTTCAATCGATTTGTTTCAAAAGAACTGAATGTATCAAGTAAATGAGGTTTACTGTTACATGACTTGTGGTTAGAACCTAAGTTATCCTTTCACCATCAATGTTTTAACTTGAAGTGATGAAAGCGATGTGTTTTGAGGACCCATTAAGCTTCATGGACGCGTAATTACGACTTAGTAATGCGTTTGATGAAGTATAATAACCTTCACTTCAATCGATTTGTTCCAAAAGAACTGAACGTATCAAGCAAAAGAGGTTTACTGTTACATGACTTGTGGTTTGAACCTAAGTTATTTATTTCACCTTTAATGTTTTAACTTGAAGTGCTTAAAGCGACGTGTATTAAGGACCCATTAAGCTTCATGGACGCCTAATTAAGACTTAGTAATGCTTTGATGAAGTATAATAACCATCATTTCAATCGATCTGTTCCAAAGAACTAACCGTATCAAGCAAATGAGGTTTACTGTTATATGACTTGTGGTTAGAGCCTAAACTATCCATTTCACCTTCAATGTTTTAACTTGAAGTGATGACAAGCGACGTGTATTGAGGACCCATTTAGCTTCATGGATGCCTAATTAAGACTTAGTAATGCATTTGATGAAGTATAATAACCATCACTTCAATCAATTTGTTCCAAAAGAACTAAACGTATCAAGCAAATGAGGTTGACTGTTACATGACTTGTGGTTAGAACCTAAGTTTTCCTTTTCACCTTCAATGTTTTAACTTGAAGTGATGAAAGCGATGTGTATTGAGGACCCATTAAGCTTCATTGGCGCCTAATTAAGACTTAGTAATGCGTTTGATGAAGTATAATAATCTTCAGTTCAATTGATTTGTTCCAAAAAAACTGAACGTATCAAGCAGATGAGGTTTACTATTACATGACTTGTGGTTAAAACCTAAGTTATCCATTTCACCTTCAATGTTTTAACTTGAAGTGATGAAAGCGACGTGTTTTGAGGACCCATTAAGCTTCATGGACGCCTAATTACGACTTAGTAATGCGTTTGATGAACTATAATAACCTTCACGTCAATCGATTTGTTCCAAAAGAACTGAACGTATCAAGCAAATGAGATTTACTGTTACGTGACTTGTTGTTAGAACCTAAGTTATCCATTTCACCTTCAATGTTTTAACTTGAAGTGATGACAACAACGTGTATTGAGGACCGAATAAGCTTCATGGACGTGTAATTAAGACTAAGTAATGTGTTTGATGAAGTATAAGAACCTTCCTTCAAACGATTTTTTCCAAAAGAACTGAACGTATCAAGCAAATGAGGTTTACTGTTACATGACTTTTAGTTAGAACCTAAGTTATCTATTTCACCATCAATGTTTTAACTTGAAGTGAAGACAACGACGTGTATTGATGACAAAATAAGCTTCATTGACGCGTAATTAAGACTTAGTAAGGCGTTTGATGAAGTATAATAACCTTCACTTCAATCGATTTGTTCCAAAAGAACTGAACGTATCAAGTAAATGAGGTTTACTGTTACATGACTTGTTGTTAGAACCTAAGTTACCCATTTCACATTCAATGTTTTAACTTGAAGTGATGACAATGACGTGTATTGAGGACCCAATAAGCTTCATGGACGAGTAATTAAGACTAAGTAATGTGTTTGATGAAGTATAAGAACCTTCACTTCAATCGATTTGTTCCAAAAGAACTGAACGTATCAACTAAAGAATGTTTACTGTTACATGACTTGTGGTTAGAACCTAAGTTATCCATTTCACCATCAATGTTTTAACTTGAAGTCATGAAAGCGACGTGTATTGAGGACCCATTAAGCTTCATGGACGCCTAATTAAGACTTAGTAATGCGTTTGATGAAGTATAATAACCTTCACTTCAATTGATTTGTTCCAAAAGAACTGAACGTATCAAGCAAATGAGGTTTACAGTTACATGACTTGTTGTAGAACCTAAGTTTTCCATTTTCACCATCAATGTTTTAACTTGAAGTGAGGACAACGACGTGTATTGAGGACATAATAAGCTTCATTGACGCGTAATTAAGACTTAGTAAGGCGTTTGATGAAGTATAATAACCTTCACTTCAATTGATTTGTTTCAAAAGAACTGAACGTATCAAGCAAATGAGGTTTACTATAACATGACTTGTGGTTAGAACCTAAGTTATCCATTTTCACCATCAATGTTTTAACTTGAAGTGATGACAACGACGTGTATGATGACATAATAACCTTCACTTCAATTGATTTGTTCCAAAAGAACTGAACGTATCAAGCAAATGAGGTTTACAGTTACATGACTTGTTGTAGAACCTAAGTTTTCCATTTCACTTATAATGTTTTAACTTGAAGTGATTACAACGACGTGTAATTAAGAGTAAGTAATGTGTTTGATGAAGTATAAGAACCTTCACTTCAATCGATTTGTTCCAAAAGAACTTAATGTATCAAGCAAAGGAGGTTTACTGTTTCATGACTTGTGGTTAGAACCTAAGTTATCCATTTCACCATCAATGTTTTAACTTGAAGTAAAGACAACGTCGTGCATTGAGGACACAATAAGCTTCATGGACGTGTAATTAAGACTTATTACTGCGTTTGATGAATTATAAGAACCTTCACTTCAATCAATTTATTTTAAAAGACTTGAACGTATCAATCAAATGAGGTTTACTTTTACATGACTTGTGGTTCGAACCTAAGTTATCCATACCACCTTCAATGTTTTAACTTGAAGTGATGACAACGACGTGTATTGAGGACACAATTAGCTTCATAGACGCGTAATTAAGACTTAGTAAGGCGTTTGATGAAGTATAAGAACCTTCACTTCAATCGATTTGTTCCAAAAGAACTGAACTTACCAAGCAAATGAGGTTTACTGTTACATGACTTGTGGTTAGAACCTAAGTTATCAATTTTACCATCAATGTTTTAACATGAAGTGATGACAACGACATGTATTGATGATGTGAACCGAGAAGCGATAAATTTCATTGTCAAGGACCATGATCTATTAGAAGATAAAGGAGGTCCAACGAACAAAGCTTCACATCGTTTAGTTGTGGAAATCCGAGGAAAAGAGCGATCACAACAAAAGCAATAGACTATAAAAATAAAGAGCACTGTAGCATGGAAGTGGGCCCCACAAACTTGGCAAAATAAGACCCATAAGGCATGAAATTGGGCTCCATAAACCCCAATGGATTGGAGAGAGAAGGGTAGAGATCCACACAAAGTACAAAGAGATAAAGATTCATGTGGGTTGGAAAGAGATAAAGATCCACATGTCTTGGTTTATAATATGATCCAAGTTGAGACCAGATCAAGGCCCAAGAACAAAGATTCAATTGAAGATACGGGCGGCCCAAAGAGAAGATTAAGAAGCCCAAGATTATTGAAAGATCTTTTGAAGCAGGGGAAGCCGAAAATGCATGATGATTTGGGAGGATGCGATGCACATGCACATGTAAGAATTAAAATACATATGCCATGCACATGCACATGTAGGAATTAAAGAGGATATGCGCCAAGCACATGCATATACGAGGAATTAAAAGGTCACATGCAAACATTACAAATCTTATGGGAAAAGATCTTATCCAGCTGAATCTACACAAATCAATTCAAGTCACGTTCAAATGGAGTTTAAACAAGAGATGACATCTGATCATGCCAAGGATCATTATCTCACTATTTTATTAGTTATTTTATTTTAATTTTTGTTTTTTTTAATTATTTAATTTAATTTTAATGTGTAACCTATTTAATGGCAAAACTATTTGATTTAAAAAAAAGGAACAAGTTTGAATTAAAAAATTGAAAGTTTTTTAGAGAGAATTTCTCTTTAGTTCTTTGCGAAGCACAACGATCTTCTTCAAGTCACGCTTGAAGAAAATTGCTTGAAAGTTTTGGTTCTTACCAACGAGTTTGGTCTGGGTCAAGCTCCTGTTTTGATAGCTTTGGTTCAGCCAACAGGTATGGCTCGGGTCAAGCTCCTATTTTGATAACTACGGTTCTAACGAATTATTCGATTTGGGTCTTAGTTCCTTACTTTGTTCATGAATCGAAAAGGCGTTCCTTTGAATTATTCCGCGATGTTGTCGGGTCCCGGGTCCTTTCTGATGTGAACCGAGAAGCGATAAATCTCAATGTCAAGGACCATGATCTATTAGAAGATAAAGAAGGTCCAACGAACAAAGCTTCACATGGTTTAGTCGTGGAAACCCGAGGAAAAGAGCGATCACAACAAAAGCAGGAGACTATAAAAATAAAGAGCTTTGTAGCATGGAAGTGGGCCCCACAAACTTGGCAAAATAAGACCCACAAGGCACGGAATTGGGCTCCACAAATCCCAATGGATTGGAGAGAGAAGGGTAGAGATCCACACAAAGTACAAAGAGATAAAGATTCACATGGGTTGGAAAGAGATAGAGATCCACATTACTTGGTTTATGATGTGATCCAAGTTGAGACCAAGTCAAAGCCCAAGAATAAGGATCCAATTGAAGATACGGTGGGCCCAATGACAAGAGCAAGAAGCCCAAGATTATTGGAAGATCTTTTGAAGAAAGGGTGCGACGCACATGCACATGTAAGAATTAAAACACATGTGCCATGCACATGCACATGTAGGAATTAAAGAGGACATGCGCCAAGCACATGCATATACGAGGAATCAAAAGGTCACATGCAAAGCACTTGCAAATCATACAATTCTCGTGGGAAAAGATCTTATCCGACAAAATCTACTCAAATCAATTCAAATCATATTCAAACGTAGTTTAAACGTGAGATGATATCTTATCATGCAAATGATCATTATCTCACGATTTTATTAGTTATTTTATTTTTATTTTCATTTTTTTTATTATTTAATTTAATTTTAATGTGTAACTTATTTAATGGCAAAACTATTTGATTTAATGAAGGAACAAGTTTGAATTAAAAATGTGTGTTTTTTTTAGAGAGGATTTCTCTTTAGTTCTTTGCGAAGAATAACGATCTTCTTCAAGTCACGCTTGAAGAATCTCGCTTGATAGCTTTGGTTCTTACCAACGAGTTTGGTCTGGGTCAAGCTCCTGTTTTGATAGCTTTGGTTCAGCCAACAGGTGTGGCTCGGGTCAAGCTCCTGTTTTGATAACTAGGGTTCCATCGAATTCTTCGATTGGGGTCTTAGTTCCTTACTTTATTCTTGAATCAAAAAGGCGTTCCTAGAATTATTCCGCGTTGTTGTCGGGTCCCGGGTCCTTTCGATCTGAGGTTCGCATCAGTTGGTATCAGAGCTTCGGCTCCTTGATTCAAGAAGTTATCTTTAATTTTTTGTTATCAATTTTTTTCTTCATCTTATTCTATTCGTCATCACTGATTCTTTTTTTCTCGTGAATTTGTCTTCTTGAAAAGTACAAAAAAAAAGAGTTGCCAAAAGTCAAAAAGAAAAAAGAGTTGTTAAAAGTAAAAAAAAAAAGAGTTGTCAAAAGTAAAAAAAAAAAAAAAAGAGTTGTGAGAAGTCAAAAAAAAAAAAAATCAAAATTTTATTCTAGAGATTTTGAAATTTCTAGCCTTTTAAATTCAAAAATTCGTAGATAATTGTTCTTTGAAAATTCAAATTATTGAATCTTCATTCAGAATATTGTCTTTATCCAAATTTATTCTTTGAAGGTTCAAATTGTTGAATCCTCATTTGAAATATCGTCTTCGTCCTAAGTTTTGTCTTATTTTAATTGTACCCTTGATTTAGCCATCTTTACAAGTTTGAACTTTTAAGCTTTAAAGTTTGATTTTTTATAGTTTGGCTTGTTGAATATTTACCATCGATCAAGTTCTTACGTAAAGAACTAAAAGGGAGATCTAGAGGTAAAAGGCAAGAGGGTGAGACTATTATAGAAAAAGCCTTAATTTTTTAGAGAAACACGAGTGGAGTGACATCCATTGAGAGCAAACATGTGAGGGAGAGGTAAGGTCCATTACTTGATTATTTTTCTTTTACTTCTAACTATTTTCTTTTATTTTCTTATTGTGGTTAGAAAAGAAAATCATGAGTGGAGAACAAAACGAGGTGGACTTAAAGTTGTTCATGAAAGCCATGCAAGAAAATTTCAAGGCTTTAAATACGAGGATGGACTGATTGGAATCTCCATCCCCTAGTCATATGCGGCGAAGGAAGGATTTTGATGTAGAATTCGAAAAGTATAATGGATATTATCAAAGGGAAAGAAATGATAGGTCGTACCGAGGAGATGGTGATTTAAGTAACATCAAGGTAAATATCCCTTCTTTCCAAGGAAAAAGTGATCCCGAGGTGTATTTGGAATGGGAAAGAAAGGTGGACATATTGTTTGAATACCAAAACTACACGGAGGAGAAAAAACTTAAATTGGTGACAATGAAGTTCACGGACTACGCTAACAATTGGTGGGATGAATTAGTAAAGTACCGAAGAAGGTATGGTGAGTCACAAGTTCAGACATGGAAGGACATGAACTAAATGAATCAAGCAAAGCTCTTTATTTTTATAGTCTCCTACTTTTGTGGGGCCCACTTCCATGCTACAAAGCTCTTTATTTTTATAGTCTCCTGGTTTTGTTGTGATCGCTCTTTTCCTCGGGTTTCCACGACTAAACCATGTGAAGCTTTGTTCGTTGGACCTCCTTTATCTTCTAATAGATCATGGTCCTTGACATTGAGATTTATCGCTTCTCGGTTCACATCACTTTCGATCCGAGGTTCGCATCAATTGAGGACATAATAAGCTTCATGGGCGCGTAATTAAGACTTAGTAATGCGTTTGATGAAGTATAAGAACCATCACTTCAATCGATTTGTTCGAAAAGAACTGAACGTATCAAGCAATAAGGTTTACTGTTACATGACTTGAGGTTAGAACCTAAGTTATCCATTTCACCTTCAATGTTTTAACTTGAAATGATGACAACGACGTGTATTGAGGACACAATAAGCTTCATAGACGCGTAATTAAGACTTAGTAAGGCGTTTGATGAAGTATAATAACGTTCACTTCAATCAATTTGTTCTAAAAGAACTAAATGAATCAAGCAAATGAGGTTTACTGTTACATGACTTGTGGTTAGAACCTAAGTTATCCATTTCACCTTCAATGTTTTTACTTGAAGTGATGAAAGCGACGTGTATTGAGGACCCATTAAGCTTCATGGGCGCCTAATTAAGATTTAGTATTGCGTTTGATGAAGTATAATAACCTTCAGTTTAATCGATTTGTTCCAAAAGAACTGAACGTATCAAGCAGATGAGGTTTAACTGTTAAATGACTTGTGGTTAGAACCAAAGTTATCCATTTCACCTTCAATATTTTAACTTGAAGTGATGAAAGCGACGTGTATTGAGGACCCATTAAGCTTCATGGACGCCTAATTAAAACTTAGTAATGCGTTTGATGAAATATAATAACCTTCACTTCAATCGATTTGTTCCAAAAGAACTGAACGTATCAAGCAAATGAGATTTACTGTTACATGACTTGTTGTTAGAACCTAAGTTATCCATTTCACCTTCAATGTTTTAACTTGAAGTGATGACAATGACGTGTATTGAGGACCCAATAAGTTTCATGGACGTGTAATTAAGACTAAGTAATTTTAGAGATCCAAGGGAGAGAGGAGCCGCGACAACTTGATCTAAAACTATTGAATGTGTCGAGGATTAAAGATAATCAAAATCAAGTTGAAGCAAGGGAGGCCAAAGATGCATGAAGATTTACATGTGCCATGCACATGCACGTGCAAGAATTAAAAAGTCACATGAGAAGCACATGCAAATCCAAACAAATCACGTATAAGAGATTTTATCCGACAGAATCTACTCAAATCAATTCAAATCATATATTCAAACGTGAGATGATATCTTATCATGCAAAGGATCATTATCTCACGATTTTATTAGTTATTTTATTTTTATTTTCGTTTTTTTTATTATTTAATTTAATTTTCATGTGTAGCCTATTTAATGGCAAAACACTTTTGATTTAGGAGAACAAGTTTGAATTAAAAAATTGAGTGTTTTTTTTAGAGAGGATTTCTCTTTAGTTCTTTGCGAAGAACAACAATCTTCTTCAAGTCACGCTTGAAGAATCTCGCTTGATAGCTTTGGTTCTTACCAACGAGTTTGGTCTGGGTCAAGCTCCTGTTTTGATAGCTTTGGTTCAGCCAACAGGTGTGGCTCGGGTCAAGCTCCTGTTTTGATAACTAGGGTTCCATCGAATTCTTCGATTGGGGTCTTAGTTCCTTACTTTGTTCTTGAATCAAAAGGCGTTCCTTTCAATTATTCCGCGTTGTTGTCGGGTCCCGGGTCCTTTCGATCCGAGGTTCGCATCATAAAGTATAAGAACCTTCACTTCAATCGATTTGTTCTAAAAGAACTGAACGTATAAAGCAAACGAGGTTGACTGTTACATGACTTGTTGTTAGAACCTAAGTTATCGATTTAACCTTCAATGTTTTAACTTGAAGTGATGACAACGACGTGTATTGAGGACTAAATAAGCTTCATAGACTCGTAATTAAGACTAAGTAATGCGTTTGATGAAGTATAAGAACCTTTACTTCAATCGATTTGTTCCAAAAGAACTGAACGTATCAAGCAAATGAGGTTTACTGTTACATGACTTGTGGTTAGAACCTAAGTTATTTGTTTCAACTTCAATGTTTTAACTTGAAGTGATGACAACGACGTGTGTTGAGGACACAATAAGCATCATGGACGCGTAATTAAGACTTAGTAATGCGTTTGATGAAGTATAAGAATCTTCACTTCAAACGATTTGTTCCAAAAGAACATAACGTATCAAGCAAATGAGGTTTACTTTTCCATGACTTGTGGTTCGAACCTAAGTTATCCATTTTACCTTCAATGTTTAACTTGAGGTGATGAGAACGACGTGTATTGAGGACCCAATAAGCTTCATGGACGCGTAATTAAGACTTAGTAATGCGTTTGATGAAGTATAAGAACCTTCACTTCAATCGATTTTTTCTAAAAGAACTGAACGTATCAAGCAATTGAGATTTGCTGTTACATGACTTGTGGTTAGATTCTAAGTTATCCATTTCACCTTCAATCTTTTAACTTGAAGTGATGACAACGACGTGTATTGACGACCCAATAAGCTTCATGGACGTGTAATTAAGACTAAGTAATGCGTTTGATAAAGTATAAGAATCTTCACTTCAATCGATTTGTTCCAAAAGAACTGAACGTATCAATCAAATGAGGTTTACTGTTATATGACTTGTTGTTAGAACTTAAGTTATCCATTTCACCTTCAATCTTTTAACTTGAAGTGATGACAACGATGTGTATTGAGGACCCAATAAGCTTCATGGACACGTAATTAAGACTTAGTAATCCGTTTGATAAAGTATAAGAACCGTAACTTCAATCGATTTGTTTTAAAATAACTGAACGTATCAAGCAAATGAGGTTGACTGTTACATGACTTGTGGTTGGAACTGATGCGAACCTCGGATCGAAAGGACTCGGGACCCGACAACAATGCGGAATAATTCTAGGAACGCCTTTTTGATTCATGAATAAAGTAAGGAACTAAGACCCCAATCGAAGAATTCGATGGAACCCTAGTTATCAAAACATGAGCTTGACCCGAGCCACACCTGTTGGCTGAACCAAAGCTATCAAAACAGGAGCTTGACCCAGACCAAACTCGTTGGTAAGAACCAAAGCTATCAAGCGAGATTCTTCAAACGTGACTTGAAGAAGATCGTTGTTCTTCGCAAAGAACCAAAGAGAAATCCTCTCTAAAAAACTCAATTTTTAATTCAAACTTCTTCTTTATTAAATGCAAATAGTTTGCCATTAAATAGGCTACACATTAAAATTAAATTAAATAATAATAAAAAACGATAATTAAAATAAAATAACTAATAAAATCGTGAGATAATGATCCTTGGCATAATCAGATATCATCTCACGTTTGAATATGATTTGAATTGATTTGAGTAGATTTTGTCGGATAAGATCTTTTCCCACGAGAATTGTATGATTTGCAAGTGTTTTGCATGTGACCTTTTGATTCCTCGTATATGCATGTGCTTGGCGCATGTCCTCTTTAATTCCTACATGTGCATGTGCATGGCACATGTGTTTTAATTCTTACATGTGCATGTGCGTCGCACCCTTTCTTCAAAAGATCTTCCAATAATCTTGGGCTTCTTGCTCTTGTCATTGGGCCCACCGTATCTTCAATTGGATCCTTATTCTTGGGCTTTGACTTGGTCTCAACTTGGATCACATCATAAACCAAGTAATGTGGATCTCTATCTCTTTCCAACCCACGTGAATCTTTATCTCTTTGTACTTTTTGTGGATCTCTACCCTTCTCTCTCCAATCCATTGGGATTTGTGGAGCCCAATTCCGTGCCTTGTGGGTCTTATTTTGCCAAGTTTGTGGGGCCCACTTCCATGCTACAAAGCTCTTTATTTTTATAGTCTCCTGCTTTTGTTGTGATCGCTCTTTTCCTCGGGTTTCCACGACTAAACCATGTGAAGCTTTGTTCGTTGGACCTCCTTTATCTTCTAATAGATCATGGTCCTTGACATTGAGATTTATCGCTTCTCGGTTCACATCAGGAACCTAAGTTATCCATTTCACCTTCAATGTTTTAACTTGAAGTTATGACAACGACGTGTATTGATGACCCAATAAGCTTCATGGACGCGTAATTAAGACTAAGTAATGTGTTTGATGAAGTATAAGAACCTTCACTTCAATCGATTTGTTCCAAAAGAACTGAACGTATCAAGAAAATGAGGTTGACTGTTACATGGCTTGTGGTTAGAACCTAAGTTATCCATTTCACCTTCAATGTTTTAACTTGAGGTGATGAGAACGACGTGTATTGAGGACCCAATAAGCTTAATGGACGCTTAATTAAGACTTAGTAATGCGTTTGATGAAGTATAAGAATCTTCACTTCAATCGATTTGTTCCAAAAGAACTGAACGGATCAAGCATATGAGGTTTACTGTTACATGACTTGTGGTTAGAACCTAAGTTATCGATTTCACCTTCAATGTTTTAACTTGAAGTGATGACAACGACTAGTATTGAGGACACAATAAGCTTTATAGACGCGTAATTAATACTTAGTAAGGCGTTTGACGAAGTATAATATCCTTCACTTCAATCGATTTGTTCCAAAAGAACTGAATGTATCAAGCAAATGAGGTTGACTGTTACATAACTTGTGGTTAGAACCTAAGTTATCCATTTCACCTTCAATGTTTTAACTTGAAGTGATGACAACGATGTGTATTGAGGACACAATAAGCTTCATGGAAGCGTAATTAAGACTAAGTAATGCGTTTGATGAAGTATAAGAACCTTCACTTCAATCGATTTGTTCCAAAAGAACTGAACGTATCAAGAAAATGAGGTTGACTGTTACATGACTTGTGGTTAGAACCTAAGTTATCCATTTCACCTTCAATGTTTTAACTTGAGGTAATGAGAACGACGTGTATTGAGGACCCAATAAGCTTCATGGACGCTTAATTAAGACTTAGTAATGCGTTTGATGAAGTATAAGAATCTTCACTTCAATCGATTTGTTCCAAAAGAACTGAACGTATCAAGCAAATTAGGTTTACTGTTACCTGACTTGTGGTTAGAACCTAAGTTATCCATTTCACCTTCAATCTTTTAACTTGAAGTGATGACAACGACGTGTATTAAGGACCCAATAAGCTTCATGGACGTGTAATTAAGACTAAGTAATGCGTTTGATGAAGTATAAGAATCTTCACTTCATTCGATATTTTCCAAAAGAACTGAACGTATCAATCAAATGAGGTTTACTGTTACATGACTTGTGGTTAGAACTTAAGTTATCCATTTCACCTTCAATCTTTTAGCTTGAAGTGATGACAACGATGTGTATTGAGGACCCAATAAGTTTCATGGACACGTAATTAAGACTTAGTAATCCGTTTGATAAAGTATAAGAACCTTAACTTCAATCGATTTGTTTTAAAAGAACTGAACGTATCAAGCAAATGAGGTTGACTGTTACATGACTTGTGTTTAGAACCTAAGTTATCCATTTCACCTTCAATTTTTTAACTTGAAGTGGTGACAACGACGTGTATTGAGAACTGATGCGAACCCTTTGGGTGCAAACCCTTAGAACCCTCAAAAGATGGAAAAGAACCCCAAAACTAAGAAATAGAGTAGGTGATCGAGAGAAACCCGTAGGAAACTATGTCCTAAAGACCCCAACTCCTAAATGAAACAACAATTTGATCAATTCTTGCTGAGTTTGGTTTGGTTCATTCAAGAACAAAGAGGAGAATACTCTCACAATGCATTCACCAAAAATAATAGTGGGTCCTTTTACAAAGATTAACTTGCCCCTTATATAGTAGGCATAAAAGAAACCCTAAAATAACCCAAAAATAGCCAAATTCATTTGGCCCATTAACACATGTCTTTGGGCGTGGAAAAACACTAGTAATTATGCAAAAATAATAAACTTGAACTAAGAAAGCCAAATACCAAATCGGCTCATAAAGTAATATATCTTCTCAAGCTGAATTCCCTTCATTTAAGGCTTCGATAAGTGTGTAATAACGTTGAAAACTTCCTTATTCATTTTGAGCAATATTTTCAACACAAAGTAAGTTTTGAATAGCCTTTTGAAATGCTTTAGCTCGAGCTCTTGTCAATGGAACTTGTGGTAGTTGTATTGAATCCTCTTTAGCCATTGATGTATCCTTTTGATTTGCTTCTATAGAATCCACCTCTTCAAGCTTATCATTCCCTCCCTCCTCAAAAGGATTCGACCTCGAATCAGATCCTACATCAAAGGGAGATAAATCAACAACATTAAAAGTAGAAGAAATGTTATGTTCGCCTCGTAGATCCAATGAGTAAGCATTGTCGTTGATCCTTGTCAAAACTTGGAATGGCTCGTCGCCGCGTGGAGCTAATTTGGATCGCCTTTTTTCGGGAAACCTTTCTTTTCTCATATGCACCCAAACCCAATCACCCGGTTCAAAAACAACTTTTTTTCTTCCTTTATTAACTCTAGTAGCAACCTGTTTGTTTCTTTTCTCAATGTGCTCATGAACCTTTGCATGGATGCGTTTCACAAGTTCTGCCTTCTTTTTGCCATTCAGACTACTCAATTCATTCACAGGTATCTCAATCAAATCCAAAGGAGTTGGTGGATTAAAACCATATACGATTTCAAAAGGTGAAAAATGTGTTGTGCTGTGAACAGTTCTGTTATATGAAAATTCAACCAATGGCAAACATTCTTCCCAAGACTTCAAGTTCTTACCTACAACACTGCGCAATACCTGTATGAGTGTTCGATTAACAACCTCAGTTTGTCCATCCGTTTGAGGATGACACGTTGTAGAAAAGAGAAGTTTAGTCCCTAACTTACCCCATAAAACCTTCCAAAAGTAACTTAGAAATTTCACATCTCTATCTGATACAATAAACTTAGGAACACCATGTAAACGCACAATATCTCGAAAGAAAAGATTTGCAATATGTGTAGCATCATCAGTCTTGTGACAAGCAATGAAATGTGCCATTTTGCTAAATCTATCCACAACCACAAAAACAGAATCATGTCCATTTCTAGATCTAGGCAATCCCAAAACAAAATCCATACTAATATGCATCCATGGCTCACTAGGAACAGGGAGCGGAGTATATAAACCATGAGGTTGAATCTTAGATTTTGCCTTTCTACATGTCACACAACAATCACAAAAACGTACAACATCTCTTTTCATTTTTGGCCAATAAAAATGCTCATTTAAAATGTCAAGTGTACGTTTAAGTTCCAAAATGACCCATCAAACCTCCACAATGAGCTTCATGCACTAATAATTCACGCATAGAACTTACTGGAATGCAAAGTTTATTTTCCTTAAACAAAAACTTATCATGCTTATAGAATTTCCCAAATCCACCTTTTACTACATAAACCATATACTTTAGCAAAATCCAAATCATTCTCATACAGATCAATTAAATGTAAGAACCCCATCATTTTAGCACTCAACGAATTCAATAGAGCGTACCTGCGAGAAAGTGCATCTGCCACAACATTCTCCTTGCCTTGTTTATACTTTATTACATATGGAAACGTCTCTATAAACTGCATCCACCTGGCATGCCTTTTGTTTAACTTATTTTAACTTTTCAAATGCCGCAAGGATTGATGATCAGTGTGGATAATGAACTCCTTGGGCCATAAATAATGCTGCCATGTTTCCAAAGATCGAACCAATGCATATAACTCCTTATCGTATGTTGGATAATTCAATGCAGCTCCACTTAACTTCTCACTAAAGTAAGCTATAGGACGCTTTTCTTGTATTAACACAGCTCCAATTCCAACACCTGAAGCATCACACTTAAGCTCAAAAGCAACAGAAAAGTTAGGCAACGCTAGAACTGGTGCAGTACACAATTTTTCTTTTACTAATTCAAAAGACTTACTTTGTTCTTCTCCCCAATAAAAATCAACATTCTTTTTAATAACTTCAGTGAGGGGTGCAGCAATGGTGCTGAAGTTCTTAACAAAACGCCTATAAAATGAAGCCAAACCATGAAAACTTCTTACCTCCTTGATTGACTTAGGTGTTGGCCAATCCATGATTGCCTTAATCTTTTCCTTGTCTACCTTTATACCATCAGCACTAATCACATAACCAAGGAAAACAACACTATCCAAACAGAACACACACTTTTGAAGGTTAGCATACAATTTTTGTTCTCTAAGAACATCAAGTACACATTTAACATGTTTAGCATGCTCATCAACAGATCGACTATAAATCAATATATCATCAAAATACACAACAACAAACTTCCCAATGAATGCTCTTAAAACATAATTCCTTAAATGCATGAAAGTGCTAGGTGCATTTGTTAAACCAAAAGGCATAACTAGCCATTCATACAAGCCAAACTTTGTTTTAAATGCTGTTTTCCATTCATCTCCTTCTCTCATCCTAATTTGATGATACCCACTTTTAAGATCGATTTTACTAAAAATGTTTGCATCATGCAACTCATCTAACAAGTCATCTAAACGAGGTATGGGATAGCGATACTTTACCGTGATGTTGTTTATAGCTCTGCAATCAACACACATTCGCCAACTCCCATCTTTTTTTGGAACTAGAAGAACTAGTACTGCACATGGGCTCATACTCTCTCGTACGAATCCTTTAGTCATTAGCTCTTCCACTTGTCTCTGCAATTCTTTTGTCTCCTCTGGATTACTTCGATAAGATGGACGATTAGGAATAACAGCTCCTGGAACAAATCTATCTGGTGCTCGATACCCCTTACGGGTGGTAATCCAGCCGGCGTATCTTCAGGAAACACATCTTCATAATCCTGTAACAAAGAAACAAAGACACTAGGCAAGCAAGAAACATCAAAAGTTAGATAATTCTCCTTAGGCACTAAGAGTAAGATATGATGCCTTGCCAATAATGCTTTTCTTACTTCTCTCTCTTTCATATATAGAATCACATCTTTTTTGTTCTTACTCCCTTCCTCACTCTTTTTCTTTTCATTTCTCAATCCATTCTGATTTTCTCTCACCTTTTCTCTCTGTTCTTCATTCTTATTTTCACTCATATTTTCTCTCTTATTTCCACTCCATTTTTCTCTCTCACATTGAAGACGTAGTTGATCCTCTAGAACTTGTCTGGGTGACAATGGAACAAGTGTGATAACTCTTCCTTCCTTTTCAAAAGTATATCGATTCTTGAATCCATCGTGGCTAACCTTTCGATCGTATTGCCACGGTCTTCCCAAAAGAATATGACCAGCCTGCATTGGAACTACATCACATAAAATCTCATCATGATACCTTCCAATGGAAAAGGAGATCAACACTTGTTTACTAACCTTCATTTCTCCACATTCACTTAACCATTGCAATCTGTAGGGTTTAGGGTGCTTGATCAATGGAAGCTTCAATTTCTCTACTAAAATCGTACTGGCCACATTGGTACAACTTCCACAATCAATTATCAAACTGCAAACCTTACCATTCACGTGACATCGAGTATGAAAAATATTCTCTCTTTGCTGTTCTTTGTCATCTCCATTGACTTGTGAAGCAAGAGCACGACGAACTACTAAAATTTCTCCTTCTACAGCATACTCTATCCCTTCATTATCTTTGTTGTCATCCTCTAATTCCGGTGTCATAGTCTCCTCTTCACTCTCACTAGCTATCTCTTCATCTTCTTGCAATAACATTACGCGCCTATTGGGACATTCCGAGGCTATGTGACCTAAACCCAAACACTTGTAGCATTTAATATCCCGACTTCTACTAGATTGGCCCCCATCTTTAGGTGCTGATTTAGGCACTTCTTTTTTAAACATAGGTTGCTCAGAATTAGGTTTAGAGTTGAGTTTGTCGCCTTTGTAGTCCCTACTCCAACTATGTGACCTAAACCCAAACACTTGTAGCATTTAATATCCCGACTTCTACTAGATTGGCCCCCATCTTTAGGTGCTGATTTAGGCACTTCTTTTTTAAACATAGGTTGCTCAGAATTAGGTTTAGAGTTGAGTTTGTCGCCTTTGTAGTCCCTACTCCAACTTGGCCTAGCACTTGATCCCACAATGTTCTTTGTTGCCCCTTTAAATTTGAGTTGTCGCTCTACCAAGATAGCCTTGTGTACTAAATCTTCCAACTCCACAAAATGATGCAACTCCACTACGTGTGCTATATCCTTGTGTAATCCATTTAGAAATTGTGCCATGGTAACCTCTCTGTCTTCCTCAATATCTAATCTGGTCATAATAGTCTCCATCTCTTTGTGATAATCTTCGACTGATCTAGACCCTTGAAACAGCCCTTGCAACTTGCGATGTAGGTCTCTATAATAATGATCAGGAACAAACCGTTTTCCCATCAAACTTTTCAACTCATTCCAAGTCTCCACAGGTCTTTCCCCATTCCTCCTTCGAGATGACACTAATTGATCCCACCAAGATATTGCATAGTCACAAAATTCAGTCACTGCCAACTTTACCTTCTTCTCCTCAGAATAGTGATGACAATAAAAAACTAACTCCATTTTCTTTTTCCACTCTAAATAAACTTCTGGATTAGATTTACCTTAAAATATGATGGTTGAATTTTCATATAACAGAACTGTTCACAGCACAACACATTTTTCACCTTTTGAAATCGTATATGGTTTTAATCCACCAACTCCTTTGGATTTGATTGAGATACCTGTGAATGAATTGAGTAGTCTGGATGGAAAAAAGAAGCCAGAACTTGTGAAACGCATCCATGCAAAAGTTCATGAGCACATTGAGAAAAGAAACAAACAGGTTGCTGCTCGAGTTAATAAAGGAAGAAAAAAAGTTGTTTTTGAACCGGGTGATTGGGTTTGGGTGCATATGAGAAAGGAAAGGTTTCCCGAAAAAAGGCGATCAAAATTAGCTCCACATGGCGACGGGCCATTCCAAGTTTTGAAAATGATCAACGACAATGCTTACTCATTGGATCTACGAGGCGAACATAACATTTCTTCTACTTTTAATGTTGCTGATTTATCTCCCTTTGATGTAGGATCTGATTCGAGGTCGAATCCTTTTGAGGAGGGAGGGAATGATAGGCTTGAAGAGGTGGATTCTATAGAAGCAAATCAAGAGGATACATCAATGGTTAAAGAGGATTATATACAACTACCACAAGGTCCATTGACAAGAGCTCGAGCTAAAGCATTTCAAAAGGCTATTCAAAACTTACTTTATGTTGAAAAGATTGCTCAAAATGAAGAAGGAAATTTTCAACGTTATTACACACTTATCGAAGCCTTAAATGAAGAGAATTCAGCTTGAGAAGATATATTACTTTATGGGCCGATTTGGTATTTGGCTTTCTTAGTTCAAGTTTATTATTTTTAGTGTTTTTTCCATGCCCAAAGACTTGTGTTAATGGGCCAAACGAATTTGGGCTATTTTTGGGTTATTTTAGGGTTTCTTTTATGCCTACTATAAAAGGGGCAAGTTTATCTTTGTAAAAGAAGCTATTATTTTTTGTGAATGCATTGTGAGAGTATTCTCCTCTTTGTTCTTGAATGAACCAAACCAAACTCAGCAAGAATTGATCAACTTGTTGTTTCATTTAGGAGTTGAGGTTTTTAGGACATAGTTTCCTACGGGTTTCTCTTCGATCACCTACTCTATTTCTTAGTTTCTTTCCTTCTTGTGAGGGTTCTAAGGGTTTGCACCTAAAGGGTTCGCATCAAATCGACTTTCCTTTCCCATTCCAAATAGGCTTCGGGATCACTTTTCCCTTGGAAGGCTGGGATGTTAACCTTGATATCGCTAAGATCTCCATCCTCTCGATCGTTCCATCGTATCTTTCCTTTCGATATGGTTTTTCATCATGGTCATAGTAGTAGGCAAACTTTTGCCCACGAGGATTGGTAGGTGACGGTATCTCCAAACGTTCCATCCTTCGATTAAGAGCCTCGTATTGATCGTGTATGGCTCTCATGAACATTTTTATATCAATCTCATTCTCCTCTCCGCTCATGATTCCAAATTTTTTTTTTAATAAATAACGCAAAAAAGGTAAATTGCGAAATAAAAATCTAAATAACTGAATTGAAATGCAAAAATTTAAATGACTGAATTGAAATACGAAAATTTAAATGACTGAATTGAAATACAGAAATTTAAATAACTGAATTGAAATGCATAAATTTAAATGGACCTCTCCTCTCCCTCACGTGTTTACACTCGTTCAATGTCACTTCACTCGTGTTTCGCTCGAAATTTTGACTTTTATAAGATAATCTCACACTCTTGCCTTTTACCACTCAATCTCTTCTTTAGGTTCTTAAAGTTAGAACCCAATCAAGATGTAATCCAACAAGTATAACGTGAAAATTTCAAACTTTCAAACTTAAAATCCAACTTTTGAGAATAGATTAAAGTCAAACCACTAAAGGTGTTTGCTAGAATCGATCTTTGGATATAACGTTTTGAGAAGCTTGAATAGTTTCCGGTTGTGAATCCTCGATACTAATGAGGTCTCACGAATTTTTTTGAAACCCGGCAAACTTACAGAAATAGAAATCCGACTTGAGATTCGGATGCTAGGGTTCGAGACAAGCAAAGATATGTCTTTCTCGATTGGTCGTACAAAAAGAGTTTCTCGTTATTAACAAACAAGAGCACCTTTTTTTTTTTTTTTTGAATTTTCGGAATTTTTGTTTTGAAATAAAACGAAAGTAAAAGAATCAAAAGGTTTTGTGGAGAAGAAAAGAAGAATAACGAGAACAATAAAGATAGCTTCTCTAAATCGAAAAACCTTCGCTCTGATACCAAATGATGCGAACCTAAGATATTAGAGATCTTAGACCCAACACGCAATACGGAATTCAAAGGGAATAATGCCTTTATTGATTCGAAAGAATAAGAAGAAGGAACTTGACCCCAATCGATAGATAGCGATGGAACCAAAGTTATCAGAAAAGTAGCTAGACCCAAACCAAACTCGCTGGTTGAACCTAAGCTATCAAGTTCGATCTTTTCAAGAATACACTTGAAGAAGATCAAGTTCTAATCCAAGAACTCAAGAAGAGAATTATAAGGATCTCACCTCAAAGCAAAAGCTTAATAAAAACCAAATTCATTCAAAAAGTCCTTAAAATCTATTACAAGCCTCCCTTAAATAGGCAAAGGGATAAAACTAATAAGGTAATAACATAATTAAAAATAATCAAAATATCCTAATTAGACAATAGAGAAGTTTCTAAAAATAAGCGAAGGAAAATTGGAAAGTGGTGCAAGTGGATGGTGGCCGCGGAACTTAGGTTTAACTAACGTGAGTCTCGAGCTTAATTCAGATTGTGGGCCTAGCCCAATGGTGTGGCATTTGAAGTTAAAATCTCTTGGGCTAGAGTAGTGCAATGTTGGGTGACATGTGGGAAGTCTTTATTTTTGAGACATCATTTTGGGCTTCTTTTCCAGTTCTTGCTTCTTCATCAACACTTAGTAATATTATTGCTCGTTGCACATTTTTTGATGATTCCTTTTCTTGGATGTCTTTGATTAAAATTTGTAGTCTTTTGTTTATTTTCTTTGTTCTTGATCTCGTCATTGGTCCTCCTATGTTCATCAATGGATCTTGGCTCTCTATTGCTTCTTGATTATCCTTAGTTGCTCCTTTGACTACATCAGGGTTACCAAGAACTAAGAATGGGAAATATTCAATTTTTGTTGTTGTGGATAGATTTTCAAAGATGACACATTTTATCCCATGTAATAAAACAGATGATGCCACTCATATAGCTCAGTTATTCTTTAAAGAAGTAGTTCGTCTTCATGGTGTTCCAAAAACAATAGTGAGTGATCGAGACGCTAAGTTTCTTAGCCATTTTTGGCGAGTTCTGTGGGGTAAGTTAGTGACAACTTTGCTATTTTCTACTACTTGTCACCCACAAACCGATGGACAAACCGAGGTAGTAAACAGGACCCTGGGAACTCTTTTACGAGCAGTAATAAAGAACCATTTAAAATCATGGGAAGATTGTATTCCTTTTATTGAGTTTGCTTACAATAGAACAATGCATTCTTCTACTTCTTATTCTCCTTTTGAAATTGTTTATGGTTTTAATCTGTTAACTTCATTGGATTTACTTCCATTGCCTATTAATGAGACCATTAGCCTAGATAGGAAGAAGAAGGCAGAATTGGTAAAGAAACTTCATGAAGACGCACGTCAGCATATCATCAAAAGGAATAAGCAAGCTGCTGCCCATGCAAACAAAGGAAGAAAGCATATCACTTTTCAACAAGGAGATTTGGTTTGGGTTCATTTTCGTAAAGAACGTTTTCCCTAACAAAGAAAGTGTAAACTCAATCCTCGTGGAGATGGACCATTCCAAGTTTTGGAAAAGATTAATGATAATGCTTATATCATTGATCTACCAGCTGATTATCAAGTGAGTGCTACTTTTAATGTAACTGACCTCTCTCCTTTCTATGTAGGTTCAGATTCGAGGACGAATCCTTTTCAAGAGAGGGAGAATGATGTGGGCAAGGATGGCATTGAAGAAGAATTGGGCCAAGAAGAATACTTAATGGAATTGAAAATACCAAATGGACCTATCACTAGAGCTCGGGCCAAGAAGCTTCAAGAAGAAGTCCAAAATAACTTATTTCAAGAACCAAGACCACTGGAAGAAATGGGCTTTAAAGTTATTAATGTGTTACAAATACAAATGAAGTTTGATTTGGCCCAAATGATCACCAATTCAGCATAGAAGGCTCTAGAAGGAGTAATTTTGAAGTGACATCTACTAGGCATTTAATATTGTCATAGAGAAGGCCAAAGGGTGTTTTGATGGTTTCCAAAGAAGGCTGAACCTAGTCCATATTAGTAGCAAAGTTCTTTCTTATGTCTTCAAGGCTATTTAATGTCTATTCTAGACTATTCTTGTAAGCCTATAAATACTTGGGAGTTCTTCATTGTAAGACATACTAGAATGAAATTTATCTTGTGAGAATTTCCTCCAAACTGTTCTTCTGTAGAACTTACGGAAATTTCAAGTGCAACCACTTGATTTCCAACCCTTATAAAATTGGTTTCTTGCTCTTCTATAGCAACGGGGTCAATATTCCTTTCTTGATACTATTGGTTTCTGGTTGTCATATAACCACGGGGTCATTAGTCCTAAACTTTGAAACTACTATTGGGCAATCCTGAAGTTGATTCAATCTATTGACGTTGGGTCTCACAACAAGTTTGTTGAGGTTTGCATCATTACTAAGACTTAATTACGCGTCCATGAAGCTCCTTGGGTCCTCAATCACGTCGTTCTCATCACTTCAATTTAAAACATTGAAGGTGAAATGGATAACTTAGGTTCTAACCACAAGTCATGTAATAGTCAACCTCATTTGCTTGATACGTTCAGTTCTTTTAAAACAAATCGTTTGAAGTGAAGGTTCTTATACTTCATCAAACGCATTACTCAGTTTTAATTTTGCGTCCATGAAGCTTATTGGGTCGTTAATAAACGTCGTTCTCATCACTTAAAGTTAAAACATTGAAGGTCAAATGGATAACTTAGGTTCTAACCACAATTCATGTAATAGTCAACCTCATTTGCTTGATACGTTCAGTTCTTTTGGAACAAATCGATTGAAGTGAAGGCTTTTATAATTCATCAAAATCATTAATAAGTCTTAATTTTGCGTCCATGAAACTTATTGGGTCCTCAATACACATTGTTCTCATCACTTCAAGTTAAAACAATGAAGGTGAAATAGATAACTTAGGTTCTAACCACAAGTCATGTAACAGTCAATCTCATTTCCTTGTTACGTTCAGTTCTTTTGTAACAAATCGATTGAAGTGAAGGTTCTTATACTTCATCAAACGCATTACTAAGTCTTAATTACGCATCCATGAAGCTTATTGGGTACTCAATACACGTCGTTCTCATCACTTCAAGTTAAAACATTGAAGGTGAAATGGATAACTTAGGTTCTCACCACAAATCATGTAACAGTCAACCTCATTTACTTGATACGTCCAGTTCTTTTCAAACAAATCGTTTAAAGTGAAGGTTGTTATACTTCATCAAACGCTCTGCTAATTCTTAATTACGCGTCCATGAAGCCTATTGGGTCCTCAATACACGTCGTTCTCATCACTTCAAGTTAAAACATTGAAGGTGAAATGAATAACTTAAGTTCTAACCACAAGTCATGTAAGAGTGAACCTCATTTGCTTGATACGTTCAGTTCTTTTGAAACAAATCGTTTGTAGTGAAGGTTCTTATACTTCATCAAACGCATTAACTAATTCTTAATTAAGCGTCCATGAAGCTTTTCTGGTCCTCATACAACTCGTTCTCATCACTTCAAGTTAAAACATTGAAGGTGAAATAAATAACTTAGGTTCTAACCATAAGTCATGTAAGAGGCACCTAATTTGCTTGATACGTTCTGTTCTTTTGGAACAATCGATTGAAGTGAAGGTTCTTCTACTTCAGCAACACCATTACTAAGTCTTAATTACGTCCAAGAAGCTTATTGGGTCCGCAATACTTTCGGTCTCATCACTGCAAGTTAAACATTGAAGGTAAAAATGGATAACTTAGGTTCTAACAACAAGTCATGTACTAGTCAACCTCATTTGTTTGAGACGTTCAGTTCCTTTTGAAACAAATCGGTTGAAGTGAAGGTTTTATATACTTCATCAAACGCATTACTAGTTCTTAATTAAGCGTCCATTAAACTTATTGGGTCTCAACAACACGTCGTTCTCATCACTTCAAGTTAAAACGTCAAGTGTGAACTACGACGTGTATTGAGCACACAATAACTCATACCGCGTAATTCAGACTTCGTAATGCGTTTGAATGACATATAAATGTTCACTTCAATTGATTGTTCTAAAAGAACAGAACGTACAAGCAAGGAGTTTACTGTTACATGACTTGTTTTTAGAACCTAATTTATCCATATTCAACCTTTAAATTGTTTTAAAACCTGATAGTGATGACAAAGACGTGTAATTGATGACACAAAAGATTTCTGGAGACAGAATTAAACTTGTAAGGCATTTGACAAGTATAGACCTTCCCTTCAATCGATTGTGGTTCCAAAAGAACTGACACTATCAGTAAATGAGTTTACTGTTACATGACTTTTGTTCGAACCTAATCTATACCAATTTCAATTCACCTCAATTTTTGAACTTGAAGTGATGACAACGACGTTATTGAAAACACAATAAGCTTCATGGACGCGTACGTGATTAGTAGGCGTTTGATGAGATAAGAACCTTCACTTCAATCGATTTGTTCCTAAAGAACTGAACGTATCAAGCAAATGAGGTTGACTCTTACATGAATTGTGGTTCGAACATAAGTTTATCCATTTCACCTTTATTGTGTTTCTCTTGAGTGATGACAACGACGGCATTGCGGACCCAATAAGCTTCAGGATGCGTAATTATACTTAATAATGCGTTTGTGAAGTATAAGAACCTTCACTTCAATCGATTTGTTCCTAAAGAACTTAACGTATCAAGCAAATGAGGTTACTGTTTATAATGACTTGAATTAGACCTAACTTATTTCCTTTTGCCACCTTTCAATTTTTAACTTCCAGTGGATGACACGCGTGTATTTAGGAAACCGTAAGCTTCATAGACGCGAATTAAGCCTTAGTAATGCTTTTGATTAGTATATAACCTTCCCTTCAATCGATTTTTTCCAACATAACTAAATGACTGTAGCACAAATGAGGTTTACTGTTACATACTGGTGGTTAAACCTAATCGTTCTTCCATTTCACCTTCACATGTTTTACTTGAGTGATACAACGACGTGTTTGAGGTTAATAAGCTTAATAAGGCGTACTTAAGATTTAGTTACGTTTGAGGAGTATAAGAACCTTCACTTCACGATTTTGTTTTTCCAAAGAATAACGATCAAGGAAATGAGGTTTACTGTTACATGACTGTTTGGTTAGAACGAAGTAATCCATTTCCAACTTCAATGTTTAACTTTAAGTGATGACAACGACGTGTGATTGAGGACACAATATCTTCATTGACGCTAAATTAAGCTTAGTAATGCGGTTGATACATTATAAAACCTTCACTTCATCAATTTGTTCCAAACCAACTGACGTATCAGGAAATGAGGTTTACTTGTTACTGACTTGGTGTTTAGAACCAAGATTATCCCTTTCACCTTCATTGTTTTAACTGTGAAGTGATGACAACGACGGGTATTGAGGACAAAATAAGAGGCTTGACGCGTAAGAAGACTTTGGTAGTCTTTTGATGAAGTAGAAGACCTTCACTTCAATCGATTGTTCCTAAGAACTGACGTATCACGCAAATGAGGTTTACTGTTACATGGCTTTTAGTTTCGAACCTAAATTTCTCCATTCACCTTTCAATATTTTAACTTGAAGTAATGACAACGTGTATTGATGCCATAACTAAGGTTCTAAACGCGTCATTAACACGTAGTAATGCGTTTGATGAAGTTAAGAACCTGTCACGTCAATCAATTGGTTCAAAGAACTGACTACAAGAAAATGAGGTTTACTGTTTACCTGACTTTGGTAGACCATACGTTACCATTTCACCTTCAATTTTTAACCTGAGTGAATGACACGGTGTAGTGGAGGACCCAATAGCTTGTCATAGAACGCGATACACTTATTAATGGTTGTGAATATATAACGTTTTACTCTTCAATCGATTTTTTTCCAAAAGAACTGAACCGTATCAAGCAAATGAGCTTTACTGTTACTGACTTGTGGTTAGAACCTAAGTTATTCCATTTCCCCTTAAATGTTTTACTTGATGTGATGACAACGAGTGTAGTTAGGACACAATAACTTCATAACGCGTATTAAGACTTAGTAAGCGATTGATAAAGTATAATAACCTTCACTTTATCGATTTTGGTTCCAAAATACTGAATGAATCAAGCAAAGGAGGTTTACTGTCACATTACGGGTGTTAGACTTGTATCCAGTTCACCCTTTATGTTTTACCTTGAAGTGAGGAAAACGACGTGTTATTGGACGGCCCAATACCCGTCCATGGACGTGTATTAAGACTCAGTAAGCATTGGATAAGTACAAACCTTCACTACAATCGATTAGTGCTCTTCCAAAAGAACTAATGTATCAACAAATGAGGTTTCTGTTACATGACTTTTGGTTAAACCTATTATCCATTTCACCTACAATGTTTTATCTTGACGTGATGCCAACGACGTTATTGAAACCCATAAGCTTCATGGTGCCTAAATTAAAGATATAGTAATTGCGTTTGATGAAGTATACGAACACTTCACTTCATCGATTTTTTTTCCAAAAAGAACGGCACGATCAGGAATGAGGTTTACTATTAGCGTGGAACTTAGGGTTAGAAACCCTAATTTTACCATTTCACCTTCAATGTTTTTTAACTTGAAGTGAGGACAATGACGTGTATTGAGGACCAATAGCTTTATGAGACCATAATTAAGAACTTAGCAATCGTTTAATTAAGTATATAACCTTCCTTTCAATTGGTTTCCAAAAGTACTTAAACTATCAAGGAAATGAGGTTTACTGTTCTCATGACTTAGGGTTAGAACCTCAGTTATCCATTCCACCTTTAAATGTTTTAACTTGAGTGATGACAATGACAGTGTATTGAGGACACATAGCTTAATGGACACGTAATTAAGACTTTTAATTGCGTTTTCCTGAAGTATAATAACCTTGTACTTCATGGATTTGTTCCAAAAGAACTGAACGTATCAAGCAAATTAGGTTTACTGTTACATGACTTGGTTAGAACCTAAGTTTTATAGCCATTTCACCTTCATGTTTGAGTTTGAGTGACGACAAACAGACATGTATTGGAGACACAATAAGCTTCATAGACGCTAATAAGTACTTAGTAAGGCGTTTGATGAAGTATAGACCATTCAGTTCATCGATTTGTCCAAAAGACTGAACGATCAAGCCATAGGTTTACTGTTACATTACTTTGGTTGGAACCTAAGTTATCATTCAACCTTCAGGGTTTTTAACTTAAAGTTGATTCCAACACGTGTAATGAGGACCCAAAAACTTCATAGACGCGTATTAAGCCTTAGCAAGGCGTTTTGATGCGTATAAAAACCTTTACTTCAATCGATTTGTTCCAAAATAATTGAATGAATCTATCAAATGCGGTTTCCTGTTACATTACTTGTGGTTAGGAATATCAAGTTAATCAATTTCACCTACAATGTTTTTAAACTTCAAGTGATGACACTGACATTAATTTGATGAACAAAACAGCTTCATAGACCGCATATTAAGACGTAGTAAAGGCTATTGTGAGTTATAATAACCTTTACCTTCAATCGTTTTGTTCCAAAATACTGAATATATCTAGCAAGGATTTTACTGTTCATGACTTGTGGTTAGAATATAAGTTATCCATTTCACCTTCAATGTTTTAACTTCAAGTGATGGACAGCGACAGGTATTAAGGACACATAAGCTTCTAGACACAATTAAGACTTAGTAAGGCGTTTGATGAGTATAATACCTTTACTTCACTCGATTTGTTCCAAACAACTGAACGTATCAAGCAAATGATGTTTCTGTTGACATGACTTGTGGTTCGAACATAAAGTTATCTATCTTCCTTCAATTTTTAACTTGAAGTGAGACAACGACGTGTATATGAGGACACAATAACGTCATTGATGGCTTAATTTTAAGACTCCATAAGGCCAAAAAATGATTAATGAAGGTATAATAACCTTGACTTCATCGATTTGTTCCAAAATAACTGAATGAATTACGCAAATGAAGGTTTACTGTACATGACTGGTGCTTAGAACCTAAGTTCTGTCTTTCCCTTCAATGTTTTAACTTGAGGTGATGACACGCGGCTATGATGGACACAATAAGATATCATAGACGGTAATTAAGAACTTAGTAAAGTGTTTATGAAGTATACGAACCATCACTTCAATCGATTTGTTCCAAAAGAACTTAAAGTATCAGGCAATAGGTTTACTGTTTACAGACTTGTTTTAAACCTAAGTTTCCTTTTCATCTCAATGGTTTAAACTGAAGTGATACAACGACTGCATTGAGACACAATACGCTTCATAGACGCGTAATTAAGACTTAGTAAGGCTTTGATGAAGTATAATAACTTTACTTTCAATCATGTGTTTGCAAAAGAGCTAACTTATCAAGGCAAATGAGACTTTCCTGTTACTGACTTGTGGTTCGGACCAGTTCTCAATTTCATTACCTTTCAATGTTTTAACTTGAAGTGGATGACACGACGTGTATTGACGACAAAACAATAAGGTAAGCGTTCATTAGGCGTAATAAGACTCATAACAAGGCGATTACTGAAGTATAATAACCTTCAATTCAATCGATTTGTTCCAAAATAACGGAATTAATCAAGCAAATGAGTTTACTGTTACATCACTAACTGGTGCTTAGACCTAAGTTATCCATTTCACCTTCAATGTTTTGCAACTTGAAGTGATGAACACAGACTTCTATTGAGGACCTAAGAATCATAGACGCATATTAAGACTTAGTAATGTATTTGATGAAGTATTAACCATCACATTCAATTGATTTGTTCCAAAAGAACTTAAAGTATCCGCAAATGAGGTTTACTGTTCTACCTTGTGGTTAGAACCTAAGTTTTCCATTTCACCTTCATGTTTTACCTTGACGTGATGACAACGACCGTGTATTGCGAACACAATAATCTTCATAGATGCGTAATTAGACTTAATGAGACGTTTGATGAAGTAAAAACTTCACTTCCTATCAATTAGTTTCCAAAAGAAACTGAATGAATCAAGCCAATGAGGTTTACTGTTACAATGACTTTGGTTAGACCTCAGTTATCCATTTCACATTCAATGTTTTAACTTGAAGTGGATGACAACGACGTCTAATTGAGGACCACAATAATAATCTAGATGCGTAATTAAAATGATAATGTGTTTGATGAAGTAGTAAGACCCTTCACTTCAATCATTTGTTTCCAACCGAACTTAAGTATCAGCAAATGAGGTTTTACTGGGTACAGTGACTTGTGGTTAGAACCTAAGTTTATTCCTTTTACCTTCAATGTTTTAACTGCAAATGATGACAACCGACGTGTATTGAGACACAATAGCTTCATAACCGTAATTAGACTTAGTAGCCCGTTTGATGAAGTTAATAACCTCACCTTCTATCCGATTGTTCAAAAGAATGAATGAACAGGAAATGAGGTTGACCTGTTACATGACTTGTCGTTAGAACATAAGTTATCCATTTCACCTTTAATATTTCCTGAAGTGACGACACGACGTGCATTGAGGCCCAATAACTTCCTGGATTCTCCCCCCTTCTTAAGAACTTGTAATGCGTTTTGAATGAAGTATAAGACCTGCACTTCAATTCGATTTGTTCCAAAAGAACTGAACGGCTCAGCAATGAGGTTGACTGTTAATATGTTGTTAGAACCTAAGTTATCCTTTCACCTTTCACATGTTTAACTTCAAGTGATGACACACATGTATTGAGGAGACAATAATCTTCATAGACGCGTACTTAATAAGACTAGTAAAGCTTTGATGAAGTATATACCGTACTTCATCGATTTGTTCAAAAATAACTGAATGAATCTAGCAAATGAGGTTTACTGTTACTGACTTGTGGTTAGCCCTAAGTTATCCATTTCACTTTCAGTATTTTTTACCTGAAGTGATGACCCAACGACTGTATTGAGGACAAAATAATCTTCATGGCACGCTTACTAAAACCCAGTAATTGTTTTGACTGAATACAAGAACCTTCACCTTCAATCCTATTTGTTCCAAAAGACTGAACGTATAAGCCAATGAGGTTTCCCGTTACATGACTTGTGTTCGAACCTACGTTATCATTTCCACGTGTCTCTGATGTTTTAACTTCAAGTGATGCACAACGTTATTGAGGACACAATAAGCTTCATGGACCGGCGTATTAACACATAGTATGCGTTTTTGATAAAGTAAAGAAGCGTCCCTTCAACGATTGTTCCAAACGAACTGAGAAATGAGGTTACTGTGTACTGACTTGTGGTACGAACCTAAGTTATTCCATTTCACCATCAATGTTTTAACTTGAAGTGATGGACAACCGACGTGTAGTTGAGGACCCCATTTTTATGGATGTCGAATAATACTTAGTATACGTTTGATGAAGTTATACTCAACCGTCTCTTCACGATCGAATTTGGTTCCAAAGATTTGAACGTCTCAAGCAATTGAGGTTTACTGTGTACACTGACTTGTGGTTCGACTCGAAGTTATCTATTTCACCTTCATGTTGTTCAACCTTGAAGTGTGACAACGATGTTTATTGTAGGACCCTTAAGCTTCATGGACGCGGATTAAGATTTAGTCATTGCATTTTATGAAGTAATAATAACCTTCACTTCTCGATTTTTCCCAAGACTGAACTATCCTGCAAAGTGAGGTTTACTGTTACATGACTTGTGGTTCGAACCTAAGGTATCATTGCACCTTGCAATGTTTTACTTGACGGATTACCACGACGTGTCAGTGGAGGACCCATAAGCTTCATGGATGTGCGTATTAAAAAGATGATGAGGAACCTCAAGACGGATACCTTACAAGTGGATGGACCAATAACGAGAGCAGAGGTACAAGCCATCAGGGCTAATGAGCAATTTGGTCCGTCAATCTTACCTCAAGTAGAAATTACTTCGAAGCAACAAGAGCCTTGTTTCTCTTAAGCCAACTGTTTTGGGATGATGTTTAAAGTTCCTTTTTGTTTTGTTTATTTGTTACTTCTAGATTGTGTTTTTAGGTGTTAAAAAGTACCTTGTTGTCTATCGAGTCATAAATTCGTTTTATTTAGTAATTGTTCGCTTTTAAATACTGTTTAAAGGGGAGATTATATTTGTCTTAAGAGAAACCCTACAACACCTCGCATGAAGGGGTGTGTCATGCCTAAATTCATTCTTAAAGGAATAAAAGAGTCATTGTTTATCTAATTGGGAGAATTTTCTCTTAGTTTCTTGAAGAAACCCGACTATCAATGTGCTCTTGGGTGTTCCCAATCTGACTTATCCAAAACGAACAGACCTATTCGTTTGTGGCGTCCTTTTTATTCCAATGTTCGGATCTGTAGAGATTTCCGGTCAAGGATTTACTCTTTCAAACTTGTAGATTCTATGTTAGCGACGACGCCATATTTTGGGGGATTGTGTTCCTCGTCACACATCCGTTGGCATGGTTCCGTCATAAGACTTAGATGCGTTGATGAAGTATAAGAATCTTCACTTCATTCGATTGTTCCCAAAGACGAACGATCAAGCAAATGAGGTGTACAGTTACAAGACTTTTTTGAGAACCTAAGTTATATCCATAGTTTTTTTTTTCAAACCCTTCCCCCCCAATGTGTTTAACTTGCAGCGATGCCACGACGTGGTATTGAGGACCCAATAGCTTCATGGACCGTAATAAAGACTAAGTAATGCGTTTTGATAATATAAGAACCTTCACTTCAATCGATTTGTTCCAAAGAAAGTATCACAGCCAATGCGGTTTACTGTTATTATGAACTGTGGTTAGACCTATTTTACCATTTCACCTTATCTTTTAAACTTGAAAGTGATTGACACGAGTGTATTGAAGGACCCATAAGCTGCATGGACACATAATTAAGACTAGTAATGCGTTGATGAAGTATATAAGAATCTTAACTTCATCGATTTGTTTACAAAGAACTGAACGTACTCAAGCCAAATGAGGCAGACTGTTACATCACTTGTGGTTAGAACCTAGTTTTATATGCCATTTCACCTTCAATGTTTTAACTTGAAGTGATGACACATGACGTGTTTGCGGACCCAATATCTTCATGACGCGTAATTAAGACGATTATGCGTGTTGATGAATATAAGAATCTTCATTTCATAGATTTGTTCCAAAGAACTGAACTATCAGGACTTTCGTGTTCGAAACCTAAGTTCTTCCATTCACCATAATGTTCAAGTTGAAGTGTGACACGACGTTGTTGAGGACACCATGCTTGCAAGCCGCGTAATTTATACTTAGTAAATGTGCGTTTGATGAAGTATGAAAAACCTTCCCTTCAATCTATTTTGTTCTAAAAAGACTTGAACGTCAAGCACATGAGGGATTACTGTTACATGCTTGTGGTTAGAACCCCCTAGTTATCCATTTCACCTTCAATCTTTTATAGAAGTGAGACAACGACGTGTGTTTTAGGCACAATAAGGTTCCGAGGGGACGCGTAATTATCATTAGTACTGCGTTTGAGAGTATAACCACCCTTCACTTCAAGCGATTAATTCTAAAAGACCTGAACGTATCAAGCAAATGAGTTGACTGTTAGCATGACTTGTGGTTCGAACCCTAGTTTTATAGTATCCTGTCACTCTTTCAATGTTTTAACTTGAGTTATCCATTTTTGCCTTCATTGGTTTCACTGAAGTGATGACAATGACGTGTATTGAGCCAATAAGCTTCGGGACGCTATTAAGACTTAGTAATGCGTTTGAATGAAGTATAATACCATTCACTTCAACGATATTTTCTAAAACCAAGAACTGAACGTATCAAGAAATGAGTTTTAACAACCGTTTACATACTTGTGTTTGAACCTACTTATCCATTTCACCTTCAATCGTTTATTAGTGATGACACGACGTGTATTGAGGACACAATAAGCTTCATGGATGCGTAATAATGACTTATTAATGCTTACATCACTCGATGAAGTTATACCCTTTACATCATCAATTTGTTCCAAAAAGCTAAATAACCGATCAAGCAATTAGGTTTTATTACTATACATGACTTGTGTTCGAACCTGAAGTTATCCATTTCACCTTCAATGTTTTAACTTGAAGTGATGAACACGACGTGTATTATAGAACCAACAAGCTTCATGTTTCGCGTAATTAATACTTATACGTTTGATGAGTTATATAACTGTCACTTCAATATCGTTTTTTCTAAAAGAACTGAACGTATCATCAAGCAAATGCGTTTACTGTTACAGGACTTGTAATTAGACCCTAGAGTTAATCCATTTCAACCATCAATGTTTTAACTTGAAGTTATTACAACCGACGTGTGTTGAGGATGACCATAAGCTTCATTGGACGCATATTAAGACTTAGTAATGCGTCTATGAAGGATAATAAGACCTTCACTTCGCGATTTGTTCCAAAGATTTGAACGTATCAGCAAATTGCGGTTGCTTTACAGACTTGTGGTTAGCACCTAAGTTATCCATTTCCCATCAATGTTTTAACTTGAAGTGCATGAACAACGACGTATGTTGAAGGACACAATCTCTTCATTGACGCGTAATTATGACTTAGTAGTGTTGATGAAGGTTAAAACCTTCACTTCAATCGTTTGTCAAAAAGAACTAAACGTACAAGCAAAAATGAGGTCTACTATTACATAGACTCGTGGTTAGACACCTAAGTTATGCATTTTCCCCTTCAATGTTTAACTTCAATGATGACAAACTAACTTTGTATAAGGACCAATGAATCTTCATGGATAGTCTTTAGATTTAGTTACGATTGCGTTTGATGAAGTATAAGAATCTTCACTTCAATCAATTTGTTCCAAAAGAGCTGAACGTATCACCAAATGAGGTTTTAACTGTTACAATGACCTTGTGGTTATGATCCTAGTTATCCATTCACCATCAATGTTTTTAACTTGAGTGATTACAACGACTTGTGTTGATGACACAATAGCTTCATGGACGCCGTATTATGACAGTAATGCGTTTGATGCAAGTATGAACCTGCACTTCAATCATTTGTTTTCAAAAAGAACTGACCGTATGAGCAAATGAGGTCTACTATTACATGACTTGTGGTTATCCTAAGTTATGCTTTTCACCCTTCCATGTTTAACTTCAAGTGATGACAACGAGCTTGTATTTAGGCGACAGTAAGCTTTTAATGGAATCGTATGTACGATTAGTAATGCGTTGATGAAGTTAAAAAAACTGGGAACTATCAAGCCAATGAGTTTACTGTTCATAATTGTGTTTTATACCTAAGTTATCATTTCACCTTCAATGTTTTAACTTTAGTGATACAAAACGTTTTATTCAAGACCCAAATAACTTCATGGACTGTAATAGACTTACTATTGCTTTGATGAGTATAAGTACCCTCACTACTTTATTTGTTCCAAAAGACTGAATTATCAACCAAATGAGGTTTACTGTTACATGACTTGTCGTTAAACCTGTTTTTTTTTAATTGCATGTTTTTACCCCACCCTTCAATGTTTTTAACTTCAGTGATGACAACGACTTCTATTGAGACACAATAAGTTTCATTGGAATCGTAGTTAAGATTTAGTATGCATTTGATCAAGTATAAGAATCTTCACTTAATCGATTTGTTCCAAAAGAATGGTAACGTACAACAAATAAGAATTTACTGTTACATGCTTGGGTTAGAACCTAGTATGCATTTCCCCCTTCAATGTTGTTAAATTGGAAGTGATGACAACGACGGTAGTGAGGACACAATAAGCTTCATGGAATAGTATTAAGACTTAGTAATGCGTTTGATGAAGTAATAAGGATCTTCACTTCACTTCATCAATGTGTTCCAAAGTCTGAACGTATCAACCAAATGAGGTTACTGTTTACATACTTGTGGTTAGAGCCTACGTTATCCTTTCACCATCATGTTTTAACTTGAGTGATGAACAACGACCGTGTGTTGAGCGACACAATAGCTTCAGGGACGCGTACTTAGACTTAGTAATGCGTTTGATGAAGTATAGAACCTTCCACTTCAATCAGATTTGGGTTCAAAACAACTGAACGTTGAGCACATGAGGTCTACTATTACCATGACTTGTGGTTAGAACCTCGTTATGCTTTTCACCTTCGAATTTTTTAACTTCAAGTGATGACAACGACCGTGGAGTGAGGACACAGTAACTTTATGAATCGGATGTAAGATTTAGTATGCATTTGAGAAGTATAAAAAACTAACCTTACACGCAAATGAAGTTTACTGTTAAACATTGTGGTTTATAACCTAAGTTATCCAGTTCACCTTCAATGTTTTAAACTTTAGTGATGCAAAAACGGGTGGAACCCAATAAACGTCATGGACGTGTAATTAAGACTTACTATTGCGTTTGATGAAGTAAAGTACCCTCCGTACGTTGATTTGTTTCCACAAGAACTGAATTTGATCAAGCAAATGAGGTTTACTGTTACATGACTTTCGTTAAAACTAAGTTATGATGTCACTTCAAGGTTTAACTGCAATGATGCAACGATTCTCCTGAGGAACAATAAGTTTCATGGAATAGTATTTAAAGATTTAGTAATGAATTTATAAAGTATAAGAATCTTCACTTTAATCGATTTGGTCCAAAAGAATAAAACGCTATCAATCAAATTAAGATTTACGTACATGACTTGTGGTTAGAACAAGTTATGCATTGCACCTTCAATGTTTTAAATGAATGGATGACAACGACGGGTATGAGCCGACACAATAAGCTTCATGGACGGTAATTAGGAATGCTTCGTATGCGTTGACTGAAGTAATAAGAAATTTCATTAAGCGATTGTTCCAAAAAGAAATGAACGTATCAAGCAAATGAGGGTTTATTGTTACATGACGTGTGGTTAGAACCTAAGTATTCCATTTCACATCAATGTTTTAATTAAAAGGACGACAATGACGTGTATGAGGATAAATACGCTCATGGAGCGTAATTAAGACTTAGTAATGCTGTTGATGAAGGATTAAGGTACATTATACAACGATTGTTTTTTTTTTTTTTATTTCAAAAAGAATGAAAGTATCAAACAAAGAGGATATACTGTAAATGACTTGTGGGGTAAATATAGTATCCATTGCACCTTCAATGTTTTAACTTGAAGTGATGACAACGACGTGTATTGAGGACCCAACAAGCTTCCTGGACGCAAATTAAGATTAGTAATGCGTTGAATAAGTATAGGGAAAACTACTCAGTTGATTGTACCAAAGAAACTGAACGAATCAAGCAACTGAAGGTTTACTGTTACAGACTTGTGGTTAGAACCTACCTGATCAATTTCAAACTTTAAGTTTTAACTTCAAGGGATGACAACGACTTGTATTATAAGCTTCACAGGACTCGTAGTTAAGATGTTGTAATGCGCTGATGAAGAGAAGAATTTCACTTCAAGCGATTTGTTCCACAAGAACTAAACGTATCAAGCAAATGAGGTGTAGAGTACTATGATTTTGGTTAGAGCGAAGTGATCCATTTTCACCATAATGTTTAACTTGAAGTGATGAGAACAAATGTGTTGAGGACCAATAGCTTCATGGATACGTATTAAGACTTTAGAAATGCGTTTGATGAAGTGTAAGAACCGTAACTTCATCGTTTTTTCTAAAAGAACTGAACGATCAAGCAAATGAGGTTACTGTCCATGGAAATGAGGTTAGAACCTAAGTTATCCATTTACTTCATGTTTTAACTTGAAGTGATGACAAGACGTGTATTGAGGACACAATAAGCTTCATAGATGCGTTAATAAGACTTAAGTAAGGCGTTTTGATGAAAGATAATAACTTCACTTCATCGTTTGGTTACAAAAGAATGAACGTATCAACCCAAATGAGGTTTACTGTACATGACTTTTGGTTATGAACTAAGGTATCATTCAACTTCAATGTTTTACTTTGAAGGGAGACAACGACGTGTATGAGACCAAATAAGCTGCATGGAGTGAATTAAGACTAGAATGAGTTGATAAATAGAAGACCATCACTTCATCGATTGTTCCAAAAGAACTAAAATGAATCAAGCAAATGAGATTCTGTACATGACTTTGTAAACCGAAATCTACCATTTCACCTTCAATGTTTTAACGTGAAGTGATGACAACGACGTGTATGTGAAGGACACAATAAGGTCTTGGAGCGAAATGAAGAGTATAATGCGTTGATAGTATATAACCTGCACTTCATCGATTGTTTCAAAAAGAACTGAACGTATCACACCAAATGAGGTGTACTGGTACATGACTTTTGGTTAGAAACTAAGTCGAGCCATCACATCACGGTTTTATTGGAATGGAGGACAACGACGTGTATTGAGGACCAAATAAAGCTTCATGGACGTGAAATGAAGGACTAAGTAATGCGTTTGAGAAAGGATATAAGAACTTCACTTCAATCGCTTCTTTTCTTCTTCATTTGTTCCAAAAGAACTAAATGAATCACGCAAATGAGATTTACTGTACATGACTTGGGTTAAAACCTAAAATTATCCATTTCAACTTCAATGGTTTAACGGTGAAGTGAGCCACGACGGTGGTTTGGGGGAGGGGGGGGACACAATAAGATTCTTGGAGCGTAATTAAGAATTAGGTATGCGTTTGATAAAGTATAAGAACCTTCACTTCATCGTGTGTTTCAAAAGAACGAACGTATCAAGTAAATAGGTTTACTGTGACACTACTTGTCGGTCGAACCTAGTTGTATGCATTGCACTTCAATTTTTAACTTGAAGTGATGACCACAACGGGGTATTGCGGACCAATAAGGTTCATGAGCGTAATTAAGACTAGGTAATGCGTTTGAGAAGTATAGAACCTTCACTTCAATCGATTTGTTCCAAAAAAGACATTAACCGTCACAAGCAAATGAAATTTCTGTTAATGATTGTGGTTAGAACCTATGTTATCCATTTCACCTTTAATATTTTACATGAAGTGGATGACAACGACGTGTATGGGACACAATAAGCTTCCCCCTTGGAAGCGTAAAAGTAAGACCTTAGAATGCGTTTGATGAAGTATCAGAACCTTCACTTCGATCGATTGTGGTTAGACCATAGGTACATGACGTGTGGTTAGAACATAAGTTATCCATTTCACTTTCAAGTTTTAACTAAAGTGATGACGCGAGTGTCATTGAGGACCCCCAATAAGCTTCATGGACGAGTAATTAAGACTTAGTCAGCTTTTGAACGAAGTATAAGAACCTTCACTTCAATCGATGTCCAAAGAATTGAACGTATCAAGCAAATGATGTTATGTAATAAAGTGTGGTTAGAACCTAAGTATCCATTTCGCTTTACAAGTTTTAACTTGAAGGTGATGACAATGACGTGTATTGAAGGACCCAATAAAGATTCAGCGACGCGTAATTAAGATTAGTAAGGTTTGTAAAGTATAAGAACCTTCCCTCCAATCGAGTGTTCCAAAAGAACTGAACGTATCAAGCCAATCATATTGACTGGTACTTGACTTGTGGTGAGAATCTAAGTTATCCATTCACTTTCAATGTTTTCACTTGAAGTGATAACAAAGACGTGTATGAAGGCCAATAATCTTCATGGACGCGTAATTAAGATTAGTAAATGCGTTGAGGAAGTATAAGACCTTCACTTCCACGATTGTTTTCCAAAATAACTGAAAGTAGCAAGCAAATGAGGGTTACTGTTACATAACTGTGGTTAGAACCTAAGTTATCCATTCACTGTCAGTAGTTTACAGAATGATGACAACGAGTGTATTGCGGAAAAAAAGCTGACAGGACGCGTAACTAAGACATGTAATGGGTTTGATGAAGTTACAAGAACTTCACTCAATCGATTGTTCCAAAAGAACTGAACTATGAAGCAAATGAGGTTTACCGTTTACATGACTTGTGGTTAGAAACCTAGTTATTTTTTTGTTTCCCCCAATGTCACCTCTGATGTTTAAACTTCAAGTGATGAGGAAGACGTGTATGGAGGACACAATAAGCCTTCATGGACACCGTAATGACACCCGTAATGCGGTTTGCAAAGTAATAAGAAGCTTTCACTTCAACGTGTTTCCAAAGAATTGAACGAATTCAAGCAAATGGGTTTACTGTTACATGACTGAGTCTAGAACCTAACGTTAATCATTTCACTTTCAAGATTTTAACAGTGAAGTGATGCCAACGACGGTATTGAGGACACAATAAGCGTCATTAGATGCGATTTAAGACTTACTAATGGTGTGAGGAAGGATAGAACCTTTAACTTCGATCGATTGTTCCAAAAGAACTGAACATATCAAGTAAATAGGGTTTATTGTTACATGAATCTGGGCTTAGAACATAAGTTATCTCATTTTACTTTCAATTGTTTTAACTTGAGTGATGACAAACGACATGTATTTAGGACCAATAAGATATGGACGCGTATTAAGACTTAGTTAATGCGTTTGGTGAAGTAATAAGGACTCTTCACTCAACGATGTGTTCCAAAAGAATTGAAACTTATCAAGCAAATGAGGTTTACGGTTACATGGACTTGGGGTTAGAAGTTAAGTTATCCATTTCACCTTGATGTGTTAACTTAAAAGTGATGAGAACGAGTGTCATGAGGACACAAGAAGCTTACATGGACACGTAATGAACACATTAGGACTAGTTGATTAAAGATAGAAGCTTCACTCAATCGATTTGTTCCAAAAGAATTGAACGAATCAACAGCAAATGAGGTTTACTGTTACATGGGGGGGGACTTGTGGTTAGAACCTAAGTAACCATTCATTCCAATATTTTAACATGGAAGTAGTGCTGACAACGACGTGTATTGGGACACAATAAGCTTCATAGATGCGTATTTAAGATTAGTATGCGTTTTGATAAGGATAAGAACATTAACGTCGATCGATTGTTCCAAAAGAACTGAACTATCAGTTAAAATAAGGTTTCTTGTTACATGACATTGTTGCTTAGAACATAGGTTATCAATTGACTTCAAGTTTTAACTGAAGTGGCTGACAACGACATGTATGAGGACACCATAAGCTTTTATGGAAGCGTAAATTAAGACTTAGTAATGCGTGTGATGACGTATAAGACTCTTCACTTCAACCGATGTTGCCAAAAGATGAACGTATCAAGCAAACGAGGTTACTGTTACATGACTTGTGGTAGAAGCTAAGTTATACATTTCACTGTCAAGTTTTAACTTGACTGAGTGATGAAAACGACGTGTAATTGAGGGAACAATAAGCTCACGACGAGTAATTAAGGACTTAGTAATGCGTTGATGAAGTATAGAACCTCACTTCAACGATTGTTCCAAAAGAATTGAACGTGTCAAGCAAATGGAGTTTAGTGGTACATGACTGTGGTTTCACTTCAATGTTTTAACTTGAAGTGATGACAACGACGGTATTAAGGACCCATAAGTTTCATCGACGCGTTAATTAAGACTCAGTAATGCGTTGATGAAGTATAAGAACCTTCACTTCCCGATTGTTCCAAAAGAATTGAACGTAACAAGCAAATGAGGTTACTGTTACATGGGACTTGTGGTTAGAACCAAAGTTATCCATTTTTAAATTTCAAATTTTAACTTGAAGTAATGCCAACGACGGTGTATTGAGGAGACCAATAAGCTTCATGGATGCAGTAATTAAAACTATTATTGCGTTTGAGAAGTTATACGAACATTCACTTCGATCTATGTTCCAAAAGAACGAACATATGCAAAAAATACGGTTACTGTTACATGACTTTTGGTGTAGAACATAAGTTATCATTTCAATTTCAAGGGTATCATGAAGCGGACAACGACGTGTATGACGCCCACAATAAGCTTCATGGATGCGAATTAAAACCTTATTTAATGCGGTTGATGAAGTATCGAAACCGTCACTTCGACGCGATGTGTTCAAAAGAATGACATATTCCAATAATAAGGTTTAATGGTACTAGACTTTTGGTTAGAACATAAGTTATCAGTTTCACTTCAATGTTTATCTGAAGTGATGAACAACGCCGTGTATTGACGACCCCAATAAGCTTCATGGACGCGTTAATTAAGACTCGTAATGCGTTTGATGAAGGATAAGGACACTCAATAATTTGTTCGAAAAGAATGAACCGTATAAGTTAAATGAGGTTATTTACATGATTGAGGGGTTAGAACCTGAGGTATCCATTTCACTTTTAATTTTTTTTTTAACTTGAAGTGATGACAAGACGTGTATTGAGGACCCATAAGATCATACGCGTAATAAGACTTAGTCAACGTTTGATGAAGTTAATAAGAACCTCACTTCAGCGATTGTTCCAAAAGAACTGAACGTATCAAGCAAATGAGTTACTGTTACGGACTTGTGGTTAAAACCTAAGTTATCAATTTCACTTTCCAATATTTAACTTGAAGTAATGACACGACATGTATTGAAGAGACCAATAAGCTTCATGGATGCGGTAAATTAAACTTATTAATGGTGTGAGGAAAGTATAAGAACCTTCACTTCAATCGATTTGTTCCAAACGCACGGACATACAAGGGAAAAAAGTAATTAAGGTTTACTGTGACAGACTTGGTGGTTAGAACTAGTTTATCCATTTCCCTTTCAATGTTTTAACTGAAGTGGAGACAAGACGTGTATTGAGGACACAATTAAGCTGCATGGAGCATAAAGTAAGACCTAGTACGCGTTTTTGATGAAGTATAAGAACCTTCACTTAAATCAATTTGGTTCAAAGAATGACGTATCAAGCAATGAGGTTTACTGTTACATGACTTGAGGTTAGAACAGGAGGGATCCATTTCACTTAATGTTTTAACTTGAAGTGATGACAACGACGTGATATGAGGACCCAATAAGATTCATCAACGCGTAATTTAAGACTTAGGACTGGTTGATCTGAAGTATCAGAACCTTCACTTCAATCGATTTGTTCCAAAAGAACTGAACGTATCAAGCAAATGAGGTTACCTGTTACATGACTTGTGGTTAAAACCTAAGTTATCCATTTCACTTCAATATTTTAACTTGAGTAATGAAAAACGACTGCTTGAAGAGACAACTAAGCTTCTATGGATGGTAAATTAAAACTTTTTAAGCGTTTGATTGAAGTCGTCTAAGAACCTTCACTTCAATCGATTGTTCCAAACGAACTGAACATATAAGGTAATAAGGTTTACTGTTACATGACTGTGGTTAGAACATAAGTTATCCATTTCACTTTCAATGTTTTAACTTGAAGTGAGGACAACGACGGGTATTGAGGACACACTAAGCTTTCATGGCGGCATATAACGACCTACGTAATGAGTTGACTAAGGATAAGAACCTTCACTTCAATCAATTGTTCCAAAAGAATTGAACTATCAAGCAACTGAGGTTAACGTTAATGATGAGGTTAGAACCTGAGTATCCATTTCACTTTTAATGTTTTAACTTGAAGTGATGACAACGAGTGTATTGAGGGACCAATAAGATTCATAAGCGTAAGTTAGACTTAAGTAATGGGATGATGAAGTATAAGAACCTTCATTCAATCGATTTGTTCCAAAAGAACTGAACGTATCAAGCAAATGAGATACAGTACATGATTGTGTTAGAACATAAGTAATCCATTTCACTTTTAATGTTAAAGTGACTTGATAACAACGACGTGTATTGCGACCCAATAAGCCTTCATCGGCGCCGGTAACTAAGACCTAGTAATGCGTGTGATGAAGAAAGACATTCACTTCAATCTATTTGTTCCAAAAGATGAACGTATGACAGCAAATGAGGTATAATGTTACATGAACTTGTGGTTAGAGCCCTAGTTATACATTTCACCTTCAATGTTTTAAATTTAAGAATGACAATGAGTGTATGAGGACCAATAAGCTACATGGACGCGTAATAAGAACTTAAGCCAAAATAATGACAACGTCCATAATCAAGTAAGAGGAGGTAGGATTTAAGCAACACAGATGATCGATGACAATTAAAATTGGAAAGAAGGTGTACGGGCATAGAAAGGGTTGAAGATGTTATAATAGAAGTAAAAACTAGCCAATTTCCAAGAAATCGTAATTAAAGATGCTGCCACAATCTGTTTTTTTTTTTTTTTTGGCACGAAAAAGTTCTCCTTTTTTTTTTTTTTTGTTGTGTAGCAGCTTATTCAGAAGTAACCAACAACAATAAATGAATTTTGTGGCCCACAAGTTAGATAAGGAAGACAAACAAAAAATGAACCTTACACAATACAACGGGAAGAAGAAGAATGGAATGTGTAAAGACAAAACACAAAAGGAAAAGACCACCAACAGAATATGAAAGGTGGGAACAACAAACAAAAGAAGATTGAGGAAGGAATTTGACAAGTTTAGGTGAAGACCGATATTGCCAATCAACAAGACCAATAGACGACTTATTTTTTTAAGAAAGGATCGATAGATTCAACCACGATTAAAAGAACAAAAAAAGATAGATAGTACCCACTTTTGTAGAACCAACGCATGATACCAAAATGATGGCGAACCCTTGGGTGGCAAACCCTGAGAACCCCAAAAGATGGAAAAGAAACCCCAAAAAATAAGATTAGAGTAGGTGATCGAAGAAGACGGAAAACCCGTAGGAAACTATGTACTAAAGACCACAACTCCTAAATGAACAAACAATAATTATCAATTATTGCGGAGTTTGTTTGGTTCATCCCCAAGAACAAAGAGGAGAATACGCTCACAATGCAATTCAAAAATAATAGTGGGTCTTTTACAAAGATAAACTTGCCACCCTTATAGTAGGCATAAAGAAACCCTAAAAATAACCCAAAAAAAAACCACTTCGTTGGACCATTAACACTGTCTTGGGCATAGAAAAACAATAGAGTTATGCAAAAATAATAACTTGAACTATAAAGCCAAATACCAAATCGGCAAAGTAATATATCCTGCTAAGAACTGAGGAAGATTATACTAATCATCTTCAAATCAACATCTGGAGCTCGCCTCCTGCAGCTTTTTCCGTATAAAATCCCCATCTCATAGCTGCTTTGATCTTTAACAACGACAACAGCCGGCCAGAGCCTTCGCATCTTCCTCAAAAGCAGGCAGCATTGGCAGATGACACAAATGAGAGAATGCAAATCACTCCCAGGCCTATGACAGAGGCTGACCACCCTTACTAAACATTGTGAGCAAATGCTGCATATCATCATTTTCAAGCATTTCGTGACTTCCTGATGCGAAATGTGTCTTCTGAAAGAAAGTGATCACTCCCTTCTTCTGTTGTTTGACAATCATCAAATGGGTGTTATTAGAATGAAGTCTGGATGAGCGATAGTTTGGAAGACCAACATTGACGTTTGGGGTGGGCAAGAGCCAAACCAAAAGAGAGCTCATTTCTTAGTGTTCTGATTTTGTGGGGATTAGTAACTAGCCCATCGGGATATCCAGATTACAAATCGA
>CM039502.1:46496756-46524221 GCA_022432975.1 Begonia masoniana
CCAAGGTACACTTTTAAGATAGCATACACTAGATTCGATTTTAACCCACTAAATACAGATCTCAAATGCTTAACATGTTCGTCAAGTGACTTACTATCCACCAAAATTATCATCAAAGTAGACCACAACAAATTTTCCAATAAATTGCCTTAAAACATGATTCATCAATCTCATAAATGTGCTCGGTGCATTAGATAGTCCAAACGGCATACCAACCATTCATAAAGACCATATTTGTTTAAAAGCTGTTTCCCATTCATCTCCTTGTTTCATGCGAATTTGATAATATCCATTCTTTAAATCAATTTTAGAAAACAGACATGCACCATACAGTTCATCAAGCATATCATCAAGACGAGGAATAGGGTGTCGATACTTTACCGTAATTTTATTTACCGCCCGACAATCGACGCACATTCTCCAAGTGCCGTCCTTTTTTGGAACCAAAATACCGGAACCGAGCATGGGCTAAGACTCTCTTTCACTAGGCCTTCTCTACCAACTCATCTACTTGCCTTTGAATTTCCTTTGTTTCCTCTGGATTTGCTCGGTATGCGGGTCGGTTTGGGATCGTCGCTCCGGGGATGAAATCGATTTGATGCTCGATTCCCCTAAGTGGGGGAACTCCTTTAGGTAATTCCTCTGGAAATATGTCTTCAAATTCCTGCAAAAGAGAGGGTAACACTTATGGGAAGAGAATTGTTAGTTCGTTAGTGGAAAAATAACATCTTTGTAGAGTAACAAAATCATCTCCTCACTTCCTCACAAGTCCACTCTTTTTTCTCTCTTCTCCCTCGTTCTTTTCCCTTCCTCCAATTTCTTTTCTTCCTCTTTGTCTTTGTTGCTCTCTTATTTATGACTTTTCTCTCATCCACTTTTTTGTCTCCTCTTTCTTTTTCGCCTTTTTTCTTCTCTTCTTTCATGCTTGAATTTTCGACTACGCCATTTTTGTCATTTTGGATCTCTTTGGCAATCCTCTCTTGATCCAAGCTTGCTTCCCACGGTGGTAATGGTTTTAGTATTACCAACCTCCCATTTTGAGTAAGCGAATACTCATTTTGGTAGCCGTTATGCTTAACCGTTCTATCATATTGCCATGGTCTCCCCAATAGGATGTGAGTTGCTTGCATTGGCACTACGTCACACAAAATCTCATCTTTGTACTTTCCGATTGATAATGTGATGTTTACTTGTCTTGTTACCTTAATTTCGCCACAATCGCTCAACCATTGCAATTTGTACGGCTTTGGGTGTCGCTTGGTTGCAAATTTAACTTTTGGACCAATAATGTACTAGCCACGTTTGTGCAACTTCGCTATCGATGATCATGCTACATACTTTGTTGTTGACATGACACCTAGTATGAAAGATGTTTTCCCTTTGGGCTTGTCGTCGTCCTCCTTAATTTGTACACTTAAGGCTCTCCTTGTGACTAATAATCTCCTTTGACCGGTTCCTCCACGTCTACATCAATATAATCTTCGAGTGATGGCATCTCGTTATCGCTGAACTCACACTTTCTATATCACCATTCTCTAAAAGGACCATTGCACGCTTATTGGGACAATTTGATGAATGTGCCCAATTCCTTGGCATCGATAACACTTGACTTCTCTAGTCCGAGTTAGTGTTGGAACCTCGCTCTTTCCTTTAGGTGGGTTGAAGTATTAGCGACGATTTTTCCTTTGTGGTCCTCCTCGGGTTGGCTTCTCTCCTTTCCAATTTGGTTTCCACGAACTATTTGACGCTGTGTTTACCTTTGCACTTTTCTTGGCATTTAGTTGTCGTTCGATTTTGATCGCCTTGTGTAGTAATTCCTCCATGTCCAAATAGTGTTGTAAAATCTACTATGTCGGCGATCTCTCGATTAAGTCCTCCCACAAATCTTGCCATTGTGGCTTCTCCATCCTCGTTAACATCGGCCTTTATCATGGCCATCTCCATTTCTTTATAATACTCCTCCACACTTTTATATCCTTGAGTAAGACCTTGAAGTTTCCGACACAAATCCCTATAGTAATATGATGGGACGTACCTTTTTCTCATAATTGTTTTTACACTTTCCCATGTGCGGATGGGGTTTTCTCCGTTTCGTCTCCGAGTTCTGACTAGTTGATCCCACCAAATGCTGGCATAATCGGTGAACTCCATTGTGACCAACCTAACCTTTTTTTCCTCCGTGTATTTTCGATATTCGAGTAAAGAATCGACTTTCCTTTCCCATTCCAAATAGGCTTCGGGATCACTTTTCCCTTGAAAGGCTGGGATGTTAATCTTGATATCACTAAGATCTCCATCTTCTCGATCGTTCCTATCGTATCTTCCTTTCGGTAGGTTTTTCATCATGGTCATAGTAGTCGTCAAACTTTTTTTCACGAGGATTGGTAGGTGACGGTATCTCCAAACGTTCCATCCTTCGATTAAGAGCCTCGTATTGATCGTGTATGGCCCTCATGAACATTTTTATATCAATCTCATTCTCCTCTTCGCTCATGATTCCGAATTTTCTTTTCTTTTTTTTTTCAATAAATAACACAAAAGGTAAATTGCGAAATAAAATCTAAATAACTGAATTGAAATGCGGAAATTTAAATGACTGAATTGAAATGCGGAAATTTAAATGACTGAATCGAAATACAGAAATTTAAATAACTGAATTGAAATGCAGAAATTTAAATGGACCTCTCCTCTCCCTCACGTGTTTACACTCGTTCAATGTCACTTCACTCGTGTTTCGCTCGAAATTTTGACTTTGATAAGATAATCTCACACTCTTGTCTTTACCACTCAATCTCTTCTTTAGGTTCTTAAAGTTAGAACCCAATCAAGATGTAATCCAACAAGTATAACGTGAAAATTTCAAACTTTCAAACTTAAAATCCAACTTTCGAGAATAGATTAAAGTCAAACCACTAAAGGTGTTTGCTAGAATCGATCCCTGGATATAACGTTTTGAGAAGCTTGAATAGTTTCCGGTTGTGAATCCTCGATACTAATGAGGTATTCTCACGAATTTTTTTGAAAACCCGGCAAACTTGCAGAAATAGAAATCCGACTTGAGATTCGGATGCTAGGGTTCGAGACAAGCAAAGATATGTCTTTCTCGATTGGCAGTACAAAAGAAGTTTCTCGTTATTAACAAACGAGAGCTTTTTTTTTTTTTTTTTGAATTTTCGGAATTATTTTTTTTTTTTTTCGAATGTTTTTTTTTTTTTTATCTAAAACGAAAAATAGAATAATCGAAAGGTTTTGTGGAGAAGAAAAGAAGAATAACAAGAATGATAAAGATAGCTTCTTTGAATCGAAGAACCTTCTCTCTGATACCAAATGATATGAACCTAAGATATTAGAGATCTTAGACCCAACACGCAATACGGAATTCAAAGGGAATAATGCCTTTATTGATTCGAAAGAATAGAAGAAGGAACTTGACCCCAATCGATAGATAGCGATGGAACCAAAGTTATCAGAAAAAGCAGCTAGACCCGAACCAAACTCGTTGGTTGAACCTAAGCTATCAAGTTCGATCTTTTCAAGAATACACTTGAAGAAGATCAAGTTCTAATCCAAGAACTCAAGAAGAGAATTATAAGGATCTCACCTCAAAGCAAAAGCTTAATAAAAATCAATTCATTCAAAAGTCCCCAAATCTATTACAAGCCTCCCTTAAATAGGCAAAGGGATAAAACTAATAAGGTAATAACATAATTAGAAATAATCAAAATATCCTAATTAGACAATAGGAAAGTTTCCAAAAATAAGAGAAGGAAAATTGGAAAGTGGTGCAAGTGGATGGTGGCCGCGGAACTTAGGTTTAAGTAACGTGAGTCTCGAGTTTAATTCAGATTGTGGGCCTAGCCCAATGGTGTGGCACTTGTAAGAACTTTGAAGTTAAAAACTCTTCGGCTAGAGTAGTGCCATGTTGGGTGACCATGTGGGAAGTCTTTATTTTTGAGACTTCGTTTTGGGCTTCGTTTCCAGTCCTTGCTTCTTCATCAACACTTAGTAATATTATTGCTCGTTGCACATTTTGTGATGATTCCTTTTCTTGGATGTCTTTGATTAAAATTTGTAGCCTTTTGTTTATTTTCTTCGTTCTTGATCTCGTCATTGGTCCTCCTATATTCATCAACGGATCTTGGCTCCCTATTGCTTCTTGATTGTCCTTAGTTGCTCCTTTGACTACATCACATGACTTGTGGTTAGAACCTAAGTTATCCATTTCACATTTAATGTTTTAACTTGAAGTGATGACAACGACGTATATTGAGGACCCAATAAGTTTCATGGATGCGTAACTAAGACTTAGTAATGCGTTTGATGAAGTATAAGAACCTTCACTTCAATCGATTTGTTACAAAAGAACTGAACGTATCAAGCAAATGAGGTTTATTGTTACATGACTTGTGGTTAGAACCTAAGTTATCCATTTCACTTTCAATGTTTTAACTTGAAGGGATGACAACGACGTGTATTGAGGACCCAATAAGCTTCATGGACGCGTAACTAAGACTTAGTAATGCGTTTGATGAAGTATAAGAACCTTCACTTCAATCGATTTGTTCCAAAAGTACTGAACGTATCAAGCAAATGAAGTTTACTGTTACATGACTTGTGGTTAGAACCTAATTTATCCATTGCACGTTCAATGTTTTAACTTGAAGTGATGACAACGACGCGTATTGAGGACCCAATAAGCTTCATGAACGCGTAACTAAGACTTAGTAATGCGTTTGATGAAGTATAAGTACCTTCACTTCAATCGATTTGTTCAAAAAGAACTGAACGTATCAAGCAAATGAGGTTTACTGTTACATGACTTGTGGTTAGAACCTAAGTTATCCATTTCACATTTAATGTTTTAACTTGAAGTGATGACAACGACGTGTATTGAGGACCCAATAAGTTTCATGGATGCGTAACTAAGACTTAGTAATGCGTTTGATGAAGTATAAGAACCTTCACTTCAATTGATTTGTTCCAAAAGAACTAATCGTATCAAGCAAATGAGGTTTACTGTTACATGACTTGTGGTTAAAACCTAAGTTATCCATTTCACGTTCAATGTTTTAAATTAAAGTGATGACAACGACGTGTATTGAGGACCCAATAAGCTTCATGGACGCGTAACTATGACATAGTAATGCGTTTGAAGAAGTATAAGAACCTTCACTTCAATCGAATTGTTGCAAAAGAACTTAACGTATCAAGCAAATGAGGTTTACTATTACATGACTTGTGGTCAGAAACTAAGTTATCCATTTCACGTTCAATGTTTTAAAATGAAGTGATGACAACGACGTGTATTGAGGACACAATAAGCTTCATGGACGCGTAACTAAGACTTAGTAATGCGTTTGATGAAGTATAAGAACCTTCACTATAATCGATTTGTTGCAAAAGAACTTAACATATCAAGCAAATGAGGTTTACTGTTACATGACTTGTGGTTACAACCTAAGTTATCCATTTCACGTTCAATGTTTTAAATTAAAGTGATGACAACGACGTGTATTGAGGACCCAATAAGCTTCATGGACGCGTAACTAAGACTTAGTAATGTGTTTGATGAAGTATAAGAACCTTCACTTCAATCGATTTGTTGCAAAAGAATTTAACGTATCAAGCAAATGAGGTTTACTATTACATGACTTGTGGTCAGAACCTAAGTTATCCATTTCACGTTCAATGTTTTAAAATGAAGTGATGACAACGACGTGTATTTAGGACACAATAAGCTTCATGGACGCGTAACTAAGACTTAGTAATGCGTTTGATGAAGTATAAGAACCTTCACTTCAATCGATTTGTTGCAAAAGAACTTAACGTATAAAGCAAATGAGGTTTACTGTTACATGACTTGTGGTTAGAACCTAAGTTATCCATTTCACGTTCAATGTTTTAACTTGATGTGACGACAACGACGTGTATTGAGGACCCAATAAGCTTCATAGACGTGTAACTAAGACTTAGTAATGCGTTTGATGAAGTATAAGAACCTTCACTTCAATCGATTTGTTACAGAAGAACTGAACGTATCAAGCAAATAAGGTTTACTGTTACATGACTTGTGGTTAGAACCTAAGTTATCCATTTCACGTTCAATGTTTTAAATTGAAGTGATGACAATGACGTGTATTGAGGACCCAATAAGCTTCATGGACGCGTAACTAAGACTTAGTAATGCGTTTGATGAAGTATAAGAACCTTCAGTTCAATCGATTTGTTACAAAACAACTTAACATATCAAGGAAATGAGCTTTACTGTTACATGACTTGTGGTTAGAACCTAAGTTATCCATTTCACCTTCAATGTTTTAACTTGAATGTGATGAAAACGACGTGTAATGAGGACACAATTAGCTTCATGGACGCGTAACTAAGACTTAGTAATGCGTTTGATGAAATATAAGAACCTTCACTTCAATCGATTTGTTACAAAAAAACTTAACGGATCAAGCAAATGAGGTTTACTGTTACATGACTTGTGGTTAGAACCTAAGTTATCCATTTAACGTTCAATGTTTTAAATTGAAGTGATGACAACGACGTGTATTGAGGTTCCAATAAGCTTCAAAGATGTGTTACTAAGACTTAGTAATGAGTTTGATGGAGTATAAGAACTGATGTGATCCAAGTTCAGACCAAGTCAAAGCCCAAGAATAAGGATCCAATTGAAGATACAGCGGGCCCAATGACAAGAGCAAGAAACCCAAGATTATTGGAAGATCTTTTGAAGAAAGGGAGGTGCAATGCACATGCACAAGTAAGAATTAAAGAGGACATGCGCCAAGCACATGCGTATATGAGGAATTAAAAAGTCACATGCAAAGCACATGCAAATCAAACAAATCTAGTAGAAAAAGATCTTATCCAGCTGAATCTATTCAAATTACGTTCAAATGGAGTTTAAACATGAGATGACATCTGATCAAGCCAATGATCATTATCTCACGATTTTATTAGTTATTTTATTTTTATTTTCGTTTTTTTTAATTATTTAATTTAATTTTAATGTGTAGCCTATTTAATGGCAAAACTATTTGATTTAAGGGAATTCAGGTTTTATCTAATTGTGAGAGAATTTCTCTTAGTTTCTTGAAGAAACTCCGAACTTATCAAGGTTCTCCTTGTGGCGTTCAAAAATCTGACTTATCAAACGAACAGGCATATTCGTTTGTGGCGTCCTCCTCATTCCAAGGTTCGGATCTGTATAGATTTCGGGTCGAGGATTTCCTTTTCAAAATTGTAGATTCTGGGTTAGCGACGACGCCAATATTTTGATCGTGGGTCACCGTCACATCGTTGGCGTGGTTCACATCATTTAGAACCTTCACTTCAATCGATTTGTTCTAAAAGAACTTAACGTATCAAGCAAATGAGGTTTACTGTAACATGACTTGTGGTTAGAATCTAAGTTATCCATTTAACTTTCAATGTTTTAACTTGATGTGATGACAACGACGTGTATTGAGGACCTAATAAGCTTCATGGATGCGTAACTAAGACTTAGTAATGCGTTTGATGAAGTATAAGAACCTTCACTTCAATCGATTTGTTACGAAAGAACTGAACGTATCAAGCAAATGAGGTTTACTGTTACATGACTTGTGGTTAGAACCTAAGTTATCCATTTAACTTTCAATGTTTTGACTTGATGTGATAACAACGACGTCTATTGAGGACCCAATAAACTTCATGGAGGCGTAACTAAGACTCAGTAATGCGTTTGATGAATTATAAGAACCTTCACTTCAATCGATTTGTTCCAAAATAACTTAACGTATCAAGCAAACGAGGTTTACTGTTACATGACTTGTTGTTAGAACCTAAGTTACAAATTTCACCTTCAATGTTTTAACTTAAAGTGATGACAACGACGTGTATTGAGGACCCAATAAGCTTCATTGACGCGTAATTAAGACTTAGTAAGGCGTTTGATGAAGTATAATAACCTTCACTTCAATCGATTTGTTCCAAAAGAACTGAATGTATCAAGTAAATGAGGTTTACTGTTATATGACTTGTGGTTAGAACCTAAGTTATCCATTTCACCATCAATGTTTTAACTTGAAGTGATGACAACGACTTGTATTGAGGACCTAATAAGCTTCATAGATGCGTAACTAAGAAATAGTAATGCGTTTGATGAAGTATAAGAACCTTCAATTCAATCGATTTGTTCGAAAAGAACTGAACGTATCAAGCAATAAGGTTTACTGTTTGATGACTTGTTGTTAGAACCTAAGTTACCCATTTCATCTTCAATGTTTTAACTTGAAGTGATGACAACGACGTGTATTGAGGACCCAATAAGCTTCATTGACGCGTAATTAAGACTTAGTAAGGCGTTTGATGAAGTATAATAACCTTCACTTCAATCGATTTGTTCCAAAAGAACTGAATGTATCAAGTAAATGAGGTTTACTGTTACATGACTTGTGGTTAGAACCTAAGTTATCCATTTCACCATCAATGTTTTAACTTGAAGTGATGACAACGACTTGTATTGAGGACCTAATAAGCTTCATAGATGCGTAACTAAGAAATAGTAATGCGTTTGATGAAGTATAAGAACCTTCAATTCAATCGATTTGTTCGAAAAGAACTGAACGTATCAAGCAATAAGGTTTACTGTTTGATGACTTGTTGTTAGAACCTAAGTTACCCATTTCACCTTCAATGTTTTAACTTGAAGTGATGACAACGACGTGTATTGAGGACCCAATAAGCTTCATTGACGCGTAATTAAGACTTAGTAAGGCTTTTGATGAAGTATAATAACCTTCACTTCAATCGATTTGTTTCAAAAGAACTGAATGTATCAAGTAAATGAGGTTTACTGTTACATGACTTGTGGTTAGAACCTAAGTTATCCTTTTCACCATCAATGTTTTAACTTGAAGTGATGAAAGCGATGTGTTTTGAGGACCCATTAAGCTTCATGGACGCGTAATTACGACTTAGTAATGCGTTTGATGAACTATAATAACCTTCACTTCAATCGATTTGTTCCAAAAGAACTGAACGTATCAAGCAAAAGAAGTTTACTGTTACATGACTTGTGGTTTGAACCTAAGTTATTTATTTCACCTTCAATGTTTTAACTTGAAGTGCTTAAAGCGACGTGTATTAAGGACCCATTAAGCTTCATGGACGCCTAATTAAGACTTAGTAATGCGTTTGATGAAGTATAATAACCATCATTTCAATCGATCTGTTCCCAAAGAACTAAACGTATCAAGCAAATGAGGTTTACTGTTATATGACTTTTGGTTAGAGCCTAAACTATCCATTTCACCTTCAATGTTTTAACTTGAAGTGATGACAACGACGTGTATTGAGGACCCATTTAGCTTCATGGATGCCTAATTAAGACTTAGTAATGCATTTGATGAAGTATAAGAACCATCACTTCAATCAATTTGTTCCAAAAGAACTAAACGTATCAAGCAAATGAGGTTGACTGTTACATGACTTGTGGTTAGAACCTAAGTTTTCCTTTTCACCTTCAATGTTTTAACTTGAAGTGATGAAAGCGATGTGTATTGAGGACCCATTAAGCTTCATTGGCGCCTAATTAAGACTTAGTAATGCGTTTGATGAAGTATAATAATCTTCAGTTCAATCGATTTGTTCCAAAAAAAACTGAACGTATCAAGCAGATGAGGTTTACTATTACATGACTTGTGGTTAAAACCTAAGTTATCCATTTCACCTTCAATGTTTTAACTTGAAGTGATGAAAGCGACGTGTTTTGAGGACCCATTAAGCATCATGGACGCCTAATTACGACTTAGTAATGCGTTTGATGAACTATAATAACCTTCACGTCAATCGATTTGTTCCAAAAGAACTGAACGTATCAAGCAAATGAGATTTACTGTTACGTGACTTGTTGTTAGAACCTAAGTTATCCATTTCACCTTCAATGTTTTAACTTGAAGTGATGACAACGACGTCTATTGAGGACCCTATAAGCTTCATGGACGCGTAATTAAGACTAAGTAATTCGTTTGATGAAGTATAAGAACCTTCACTTCAAACGATTTGTTCCAAAAGAACTGAACGTATCAAGCAAATGAGGTTTACTGTTACATGACTTGTGGTTAGAAACTAAGTTATCTATTTCACCTTCAATGTTTTAAATTGAAATGATGACAACGACGTGTATTGAGGACACAATTAGCTTCATAGACGCGTAATTAAGACTTAGTAAGGCGTTTGATGAAGTATAAGAACCTTCACTTCAATCGATTTGTTCCAAAAGAACTGAACTTACCAAGCAAATGAGGTTTACTGTTACATGACTTGTGGTTAGAACCTAAGTTATCAATTTTACCATCAATGTTTTAACTTGAAGTGATGACAACGACATGTATTGATGATGTGAACCGAGAAGCGATAAATTTCATTGTCAAGGACCATGATCTATTAGAAGATAAAGGAGGTCCAACGAACAAAGCTTCACATCGTTTAGTTGTGGAAATCCGAGGAAAAGAGCGATCACAACAAAAGCAATAGACTATAAAAATAAAGAGCTCTGTAGCATGGAAGTGGGCCCCACAAACTTGGCAAAATAAGACCCATAAGGCATGAAATTGGGCTCCATAAATCCCAATGGATTGGAGAGAGAAGGGTAGAGATCCACACAAAGTATAAAGAGATAAAGATTCATGTGGGTTGGAAAGAGATAAAGATCCACATGACTTGGTTTATAATATGATCCAAGTTGAGACCAGATCAAGACCCAAGAACAAAGATTCAATTGAAGATACGGGCGGCCCAAAGAGAAGATTAAGAAGCCCAAGATTATTGAAAGATCTTTTGAAGCAGGGGAAGCCGAAAATGCATGAAGATTTGGGAGGATGCGATGCACATGCACATGTAAGAATTAAAACACATATGCCATGCACATGCACATGTAGGAATTAAAGAGGATATGCGCCAAGCACATGCATATACGAGGAATCAAAAGGTCACATGCAAAGCACATGCAAACATTACAAATCTTATGGGAAAAGATCTTATCCAGCTGAATCTACACAAATCAATTCAAGTCACGTTCAAATGGAGTTTAAACAAGAGATGACATCTGATCATGCCAAGGATCATTATCTCACTATTTTATTAGTTATTTTATTTTAATTTTTGTTTTTTTTAATTATTTAGTTTAATTTTAATGTGTAACCTATTTAATGGCAAAACTATTTGATTTAAAAAAAAGGAACAAGTTTGAATTAAAAAATTGAAAGTTTTTTAGAGAGAATTTCTCTTTAGTTCTTTGCGAAGCACAACGATCTTCTTCAAGTCACGCTTGAAGAAAATTGCTTGAAAGTTTTGGTTCTTACCAACGAGTTTGGTCTGGGTCAAGCTCCTGTTTTGATAGCTTTGGTTCAGCCAACTGGTATGGCTCGGGTCAAGCTCCTATTTTGATAACTACGGTTCTAACGAATTATTCGATTTGGGTCTTAGTTCCTTACTTTGTTCATGAATCGAAAAGGCGTGCCTTTGAATTATTCCGCGATGTTGTCGGGTCCCGGGTCCTTTCTGATGTGAACCGAGAAGCGATAAATCTCAATGTCAAGGACCATGATCTATTAGAAGATAAAGAAGGTCCAACGAACAAAGCTTCACATGGTTTAGTCGTGGAAACCCGAGGAAAAGAGCGATCACAACAAAAGCAGGAGACTATAAAAATAAAGAGCTTTGTAGCATGGAAGTGGGCCCCACAAACTTGGCAAAATAAGACCCACAAGGCACGGAATTGGGCTCCACAAATCCCAATGGATTGGAGAGAGAAGGGTAGAGATCCACACAAAGTACAAAGAGATAAAGATTCACGTGGGTTGGAAAGAGATAGAGATCCACATTACTTGGTTTATGATGTGATCCAAGTTGAGACCAAGTCAAAGCCCAAGAATAAGGATCCAATTGAAGATACGGTGGGCCCAATGACAAGAGCAAGAAGCCCAAGATTATTGGAAGATCTTTTGAAGAAAGGGTGCGACGCACATGCACATGTAAGAATTAAAACACATGTGCCATGCACATGCACATGTAGGAATTAAAGAGGACATGCGCCAAGCACATGCATATACGAGGAATCAAAAGGTCACATGCAAAGCACTTGCAAATCATACAATTCTCGTGGGAAAAGATCTTATCCGACAAAATCTACTCAAATCAATTCAAATCATATTCAAACGTAGTTTAAACTTGAGATGATATCTTATCATGCAAATGATCATTATCTCACGATTTTATTAGTTATTTTATTTTTATTTTCATTTTTTTTTATTATTTAATTTAATTTTAATGTGTAACTTATTTAATGGCAAAACTATTTGATTTAATGAAGGAACAAGTTTGAATTAAAAATGTGTGTTTTTTTTAGAGAGGATTTCTCTTTAGTTCTTTGCGAAGAATAACGATCTTCTTCAAGTCACGCTTGAAGAATCTCGCTTGATAGCTTTGGTTCTTACCAACGAGTTTGGTCTGGGTCAAGCTCCTGTTTTGATAGCTTTGGTTCAGCCAACAGGTGTGGCTCGGGTCAAGCTCCTGTTTTGATAACTAGGGTTCCATCGAATTCTTCGATTGGGGTCTTAGTTCCTTACTTTATTCTTGAATCAAAAAGGCGTTCCTAGAATTATTCCGCGTTGTTGTCGGGTCCCGGGTCCTTTCGATCTGAGGTTCGCATCAGTTGGTATCAGAGCTTCGGCTCCTTGATTCAAGAAGTTATCTTTAATTTTTTGTTATCAATTTTTTTCTTCATCTTATTCTATTCGTCATCACTGATTCTTTTTTTCTCGTGAATTTGTCTTCTTGAAAAGTACAAAAAAAAAGAGTTGCCAAAAGTCAAAAAGAAAAAAGAGTTGTTAAAAGTAAAAAAAAAAAGAGTTGTCAAAAGTAAAAAAAAAAAAAAAAAAGAGTTGTGAGAAGTCAAAAAAAAAAAATCGAAATTTTATTCTAGAGATTTTGAAATTTCTAGCCTTTTAAATTCAAAAATTCGTAGATAATTGTTCTTTGAAAATTCAAATTATTGAATCTTCATTCAGAATATTGTCTTTATCCAAATTTATTCTTTGAAGGTTCAAATTGTTGAATCCTCATTTGAAATATCGTCTTCGTCCTAAGTTTTGTCTTATTTTAATTGTACCCTTGATTTAGTCATCTTTACAAGTTTGAACTTTTAAGCTTTAAAGTTTGATTTTTTATAGTTTGGCTTGTTGAATATTTACCATCGATCAAGTTCTTACGTAAAGAACTAAAAGGGAGATCTAGAGGTAAAAGGCAAGAGGGTGAGACTATTATAGAAAAAGCCTTAATTTTTTAGAGAAACACGAGTGGAGTGACATCCATTGAGAGCAAACATGTGAGGGAGAGGTAAGGTCCATTACTTGATTATTTTTCTTTTACTTCTAACTATTTTCTTTTATTTTCTTATTGTGGTTAGAAAAGAAAATCATGAGTGGAGAACAAAACGAGGTGGACTTAAAGTTGTTCATGAAAGCCATGCAAGAAAATTTCAAGGCTTTAAATACGAGGATGGACCGATTGGAATCTCCATCCCCTAGTCATATGCGGCGAAGGAAGGATTTTGATGTAGAATTCGAAAAGTATAATGGATATTATCAAAGGGAAAGAAATGATAGATCGTACCGAGGAGATGGTGATTTAAGTAACATCAAGGTAAATATCCCTTCTTTCCAAGGAAAAAGTGATCCCGAGGTGTATTTGGAATGGGAAAGAAAGGTGGACATATTGTTTGAATACCAAAACTACACGGAGGAGAAAAAACTTAAATTGGTGACAATGAAGTTCACGGACTACGCTAACAATTGGTGGGATGAATTAGTAAAGTACCGAAGAAGGTATGGTGAGTCACAAGTTCAGACATGGAAGGACATGAACTAAATGAATCAAGCAAAGCTCTTTATTTTTATAGTCTCCTACTTTTGTGGGGCCCACTTCCATGCTACAAAGCTCTTTATTTTTATAGTCTCCTGCTTTTGTTGTGATCGCTCTTTTCCTCGGGTTTCCACGACTAAACCATGTGAAGCTTTGTTCGTTGGACCTCCTTTATCTTCTAATAGATCATGGTCCTTGACATTGAGATTTATCGCTTCTCGGTTCACATCACTTTCGATCCGAGGTTCGCATCAATTGAGGACATAATAAGCTTCATGGGCGCGTAATTAAGACTTAGTAATGCGTTTGATGAAGTATAAGAACCATCACTTCAATCGATTTGTTCGAAAAGAACTGAACGTATCAAGCAATAAGGTTTACTGTTACATGACTTGAGGTTAGAACCTAAGTTATCCATTTCACCTTCAATGTTTTAACTTGAAATGATGACAACGACGTGTATTGAGGACACAATAAGCTTCATAGACGCGTAATTAAGACTTAGTAAGGCGTTTGATGAAGTATAATAACGTTCACTTCAATCAATTTGTTCTAAAAGAACTAAATGAATCAAGCAAATGAGGTTTACTGTTACATGACTTGTGGTTAGAACCTAAGTTATCCATTTCACCTTCAATGTTTTTACTTGAAGTGATGAAAGCGACGTGTATTGAGGACCCATTAAGCTTCATGGGCGCCTAATTAAGATTTAGTATTGCGTTTGATGAAGTATAATAACCTTCAGTTTAATCGATTTGTTCCAAAAGAACTGAACGTATCAAGCAGATGAGGTTTAACTGTTAAATGACTTGTGGTTAGAACCAAAGTTATCCATTTCACCTTCAATATTTTAACTTGAAGTGATGAAAGCGACGTGTATTGAGGACCCATTAAGCTTCATGGACGCCTAATTAAAACTTAGTAATGCGTTTGATGAAATATAATAACCTTCACTTCAATCGATTTGTTCCAAAAGAACTGAACGTATCAAGCAAATGAGATTTACTGTTACATGACTTGTTGTTAGAACCTAAGTTATCCATTTCACCTTCAATGTTTTAACTTGAAGTGATGACAATGACGTGTATTGAGGACCCAATAAGTTTCATGGACGTGTAATTAAGACTAAATAATTTTAGAGATCCAAGGGAGAGAGGAGCCGCGACAACTTGATCTAAAACTATTGAATGTGTCGAGGATTAAAGATAATCAAAATCAAGTTGAAGCAAGGGAGGCCAAAGATGCATGAAGATTTACATGTGCCATGCACATGCACGTGCAAGAATTAAAAAGTCACATGAGAAGCACATGCAAATCCAAACAAATCACGTATAAGAGATTTTATCCGACAGAATCTACTCAAATCAATTCAAATCATATTCAAACGTGAGATGATATCTTATCATGCAAAGGATCATTATCTCACGATTTTATTAGTTATTTTATTTTTATTTTCGTTTTTTTTATTATTTAATTTAATTTTCATGTGTAGCCTATTTAATGGCAAAACACTTTTGATTTAGGAGAACAAGTTTAAATTAAAAAATTGAGTGTTTTTTTTAGAGAGGATTTCTCTTTAGTTCTTTGCGAAGAACAACAATCTTCTTCAAGTCACGCTTGAAGAATCTCGCTTGATAGCTTTGGTTCTTACCAACGAGTTTGGTCTGGGTCAAGCTCCTGTTTTGATAGCTTTGGTTCAGCCAACAGGTGTGGCTCGGGTCAAGCTCCTGTTTTGATAGCTAGGGTTCCATCGAATTCTTCGATTGGGGTCTTAGTTCCTTACTTTGTTCTTGAATCAAAAGGCGTTCCTTTCAATTATTCCGCGTTGTTGTCGGGTCCCGGGTCCTTTCGATCCGAGGTTCGCATCATAAAGTATAAGAACCTTCACTTCAATCGATTTGTTCTAAAAGAACTGAACGTATCAAGCAAACGAGGTTGACTGTTACATGACTTGTTGTTAGAACCTAAGTTATCGATTTAACCTTCAATGTTTTAACTTGAAGTGATGACAACGACGTGTATTGAGGACTAAATAAGCTTCATAGACTCGTAATTAAGACTAAGTAATGCGTTTGATGAAGTATAAGAACCTTTACTTCAATCGATTTGTTCCAAAAGAACTGAACGTATCAAGCAAATGAGGTTTACTGTTACATGACTTGTGGTTAGAACCTAAGTTATTTGTTTCAACTTCAATGTTTTAACTTGAAGTGATGACAACGACGTGTGTTGAGGACACAATAAGCATCATGGACGCGTAATTAAGACTTAGTAATGCGTTTGATGAAGTATAAGAATCTTCACTTCAAACGATTTGTTCCAAAAGAACATAACGTATCAAGCAAATGAGGTTTACTTTTCCATGACTTGTGGTTCGAACCTAAGTTATCCATTTTACCTTCAATGTTTAACTTGAGGTGATGAGAACGACGTGTATTGAGGACCCAATAAGCTTCATGGACGCGTAATTAAGACTTAGTAATGCGTTTGATGAAGTATAAGAACCTTCACTTCAATCGATTTTTTCTAAAAGAACTGAACGTATCAAGCAATTGAGATTTGCTGTTACATGACTTGTGGTTAGATCCTAAGTTATCCATTTCACCTTCAATCTTTTAACTTGAAGTGATGACAACGACGTGTATTGACGACCCAATAAGCTTCATGGACGTGTAATTAAGACTAAGTAATGCGTTTGATAAAGTATAAGAATCTTCACTTCAATCGATTTGTTCCAAAAGAACTGAACGTATCAATCAAATGAGGTTTACTGTTATATGACTTGTTGTTAGAACTTAAGTTATCCATTTCACCTTCAATCTTTTAACTTGAAGTGATGACAACGATGTGTATTGAGGACCCAATAAGCTTCATGGACACGTAATTAAGACTTAGTAATCCGTTTGATAAAGTATAAGAACCGTAACTTCAATCGATTTGTTTTAAAATAACTGAACGTATCAAGCAAATGAGGTTGACTGTTACATGACTTGTGGTTGGAACTGATGCGAACCTCGGATCGAAAGGACTCGGGACCCGACAACAATGCGGAATAATTCTAGGAACGCCTTTTGATTCATGAATAAAGTAAGGAACTAAGACCCCAATCGAAGAATTCGATGGAACCCTAGTTATCAAAACATGAGCTTGACCCGAGCCACACCTGTTGGCTGAACCAAAGCTATCAAACAGGAGCTTGACCCAGACCAAACTCGTTGGTAAGAACCAAAGCTATCAAGCGAGATTCTTCAAACGTGACTTGAAGAAGATCGTTGTTCTTCGCAAAGAACCAAAGAGAAATCCTCTCTAAAAAACTCAATTTTTAATTCAACTTCTTCTTATTAAATCAAATAGTTTGCCATTAAATAGGCTACACATTAAAATTAAATTAAATAATAATAAAAAACGATAATTAAAATAAATAACTAATAAAATCGTGAGATAATGATCCTTGGCATAATCAGATATCATCTCACGTTTGAATATGATTTGAATTGATTTGAGTAGATTTGTCGGATAAGATCTTTTCCCACGAGAATTGTATGATTTGCAAGTGTTTTGCATGTGACCTTTTGATTCCTCGTATATGCATGTGCTTGGCGCATGTCCTCTTTAATTCCTACATGTGCATGTGCATGGCACATGTGTTTTAATTCTTACATGTGCATGTGCGTCGCACCCTTTCTTCAAAAGATCTTCCAATAATCTTGGGCTTCTTGCTCTTGTCATTGGGCCCACCGTATCTTCAATTGGATCCTTATTCTTGGGCTTTGACTTGGTCTCAACTTGGATCACATCATAAACCAAGTAATGTGGATCTCTATCTCTTTCCAACCAACGTGAATCTTTATCTCTTTGTACTTTTTGTGGATCTCTACCCTTCTCTCTCCAATCCATTGGGATTTGTGGAGCCAAATTCCGTGCCTTGTGGGTCTTATTTTGCCAAGTTTGTGGGGCCCACTTCCATGCTACAAAGCTCTTTATTTTTATAGTCTCCTGCTTTTGTTGTGATCGCTCTTTTCCTCGGGTTTCCACGACTAAACCATGTGAAGCTTTGTTCGTTGGACCTCCTTTATCTTCTAATAGATCATGGTCCTTGACATTGAGATTTATCGCTTCTCGGTTCACATCAGGAACCTAAGTTATCCATTTCACCTTCAATGTTTTAACTTGAAGTTATGACAACGACGTGTATTGATGACCCAATAAGCTTCATGGACGCGTAATTAAGACTAAGTAATGTGTTTGATGAAGTATAAGAACCTTCACTTCAATCGATTTGTTCCAAAAGAACTGAACGTATCAAGAAAATGAGGTTGACTGTTACATGGCTTGTGGTTAGAACCTAAGTTATCCATTTCACCTTCAATGTTTTAACTTGAGGTGATGAGAACGACGTGTATTGAGGACCCAATAAGCTTAATGGACGCTTAATTAAGACTTAGTAATGCGTTTGATGAAGTATAAGAATCTTCACTTCAATCGATTTGTTCCAAAAGAACTGAACGGATCAAGCATATGAGGTTTACTGTTACATGACTTGTGGTTAGAACCTAAGTTATCGATTTCACCTTCAATGTTTAACTTGAAGTGATGACAACGACTAGTATTGAGGACACAATAAGCTTTATAGACGCGTAATTAATACTTAGTAAGGCGTTTGACGAAGTATAATATCCTTCACTTCAATCGATTTGTTCCAAAAGAACTGAATGTATCAAGCAAATGAGGTTGACTGTTACATAACTTGTGGTTAGAACCTAAGTTATCCATTTCACCTTCAATGTTTTAACTTGAAGTGATGACAACGATGTGTATTGAGGACACAATAAGCTTCATGGAAGCGTAATTAAGACTAAGTAATGCGTTTGATGAAGTATAAGAACCTTCACTTCAATCGATTTGTTCCAAAAGAACTGAACGTATCAAGAAAATGAGGTTGACTGTTACATGACTTGTGGTTAGAACCTAAGTTATCCATTTCACCTTCAATGTTTTAACTTGAGGTAATGAGAACGACGTGTATTGAGGACCCAATAAGCCTCATGGACGCTTAATTAAGACTTAGTAATGCGTTTGATGAAGTATAAGAATCTTCACTTCAATCGATTTGTTCCAAAAGAACTGAACGTATCAAGCAAATTAGGTTTACTGTACCTGACTTGTGGTTAGAACCTAAGTTATCCATTTCACCTTCAATCTTTTAACTTGAAGTGATGACAACGACGTGTATTAAGGACCCAATAAGCTTCATGGACGTGTAATTAAGACTAAGTAATGCGTTTGATGAAGTATAAGAATCTTCACTTCATTCGATATTTTCCAAAAGAACTGAACGTATCAATCAAATGAGGTTTACTGTTACATGACTTGTGGTTAGAACTTAAGTTATCCATTTCACCTTCAATCTTTTAGCTTGAAGTGATGACAACGATGTGTATTGAGGACCCAATAAGTTTCATGGACACGTAATTAAGACTTAGTAATCCGTTTGATAAAGTATAAGAACCTTAACTTCAATCGATTTGTTTTAAAAGAACTGAACGTATCAAGCAAATGAGGTTGACTGTTACATGACTTGTGTTTAGAACCTAAGTTATCCATTTCACCTTCAATTTTTTAACTTGAAGTGATGACAACGACGTGTATTGAGAACTGATGCGAACCCTTTGGGTGCAAACCCTTAGAACCCTCAAAAGATGGAAAAGAACCCCAGAAACTAAGAAATAGAGTAGGTGATCGAGAGAAACCCGTAGGAAACTATGTCCTAAAGACCCCAACTCCTAAATGAAACAACAATTTGATCATTCTTGCTGAGTTTGGTTTGGTTCATTCAAGAACAAAAGAGGAGAATACTCTCACATGCATTCACCAAAATAATAGTGGGTCCTTTTACAAAGATTAACTTGCCCCTTATATAGTAGGCATAAAAGAAACCCTAAAATAACCCAAAAATAGCCAAATTCATTTGGCCCATTAACACATGTCTTTGGCGTGGAAAAAACACTAGTAATTATGCAAAAATAATAAACTTGAACTAAGAAAGCCAAATACCAAATCGGCTCATAAAGTAATATATCTTCTCAAGCTGAATTCCCTTCATTTAAGGCTTCGATAAGTGTGTAATAACGTTGAAAACTTCCTTATTCATTTTGAGCAATATTTTCAACACAAAGTAAGTTTGAATAGCCTTTTGAAATGCTTTAGCTCGAGCTCTTGTCAATGGAACTTGTGGTAGTTGTATTGAATCCTCTTTAGCCATTGATGTATCCTTTTGATTTGCTTCTATAGAATCCACCTCTTCAAGCTTATCATTCCCTCCCTCCTCAAAAGGATTCGACCTCGAATCAGATCCTACATCAAAGGGAGATAAATCACAACATTAAAAGTAGAAGAAATGTTATGTTCGCCTCGTAGATCCAATGAGTAAGCATTGTCGTTGATCCTTGTCAAAACTTGGAATGGCTCGTCGCCGCGTGGAGCTAATTTGGATCGCCTTTTTTCGGGAAACCTTTCTTTCTCATATGCACCCAAACCCAATCACCCGGTTCAAAAACAACTTTTTTTCTTCCTTTATTAACTCTAGTAGCAACCTGTTTGTTTCTTTTCTCAATGTGCTCATGAACCTTTGCATGGATGCGTTCACAAGTTCTGCCTTCTTTTTGCCATTCAGACTACTCAATTCATTCACAGGTATCTCAATCAAATCCAAAGGAGTTGGTGGATTAAAACCATATACGATTTCAAAAGGTGAAAAATGTGTTGTGCTGTGAACAGTTCTGTTATATGAAAATTCAACCAATGGCAAACATTCTTCCCAAGACTTCAAGTTCTTACCTACAACACTGCGCAATACCTGTATGAGTGTTCGATTAACAACCTCAGTTTGTCCATCCGTTTGAGGATGACACGTTGTAGAAAAGAGAAGTTTAGTCCCTAACTTACCCCATAAAACCTTCCAAAAGTAACTTAGAAATTTCACATCTCTATCTGATACAATAAACTTAGGAACACCATGTAAACGCACAATATCTCGAAAGAAAAGATTTGCAATATGTGTAGCATCATCAGTCTTGTGACAAGCAATGAAATGTGCCATTTTGCTAAATCTATCCACAACCACAAAACAGAATCATGTCCATTTCTAGATCTAGGCAATCCCAAAACAAAATCCATACTAATATGCATCCATGGCTCACTAGGAACAGGGAGCGGAGTATATAAACCATGAGGTTGAATCTTAGATTTTGCCTTTCTACATGTCACACAACAATCACAAAAACGTACAACATCTCTTTTCATTTTTGGCCAATAAAAATGCTCATTTAAAATGTCAAGTGTACGTTTAATTCCAAAATGACCCATCAAACCTCCACAATGAGCTTCATGCACTAATAATTCACGCATAGAATTACTGGAATGCAAGTTTATTTTCCTTAAACAAAACTATCATGCTTATAGAATTTCCCAATCCACCTTTTACTACATAACCATATACTTTAGCAAAATCCAAATCATTCTCATACAGATCAATTAAATGTAAGAACCCCATCATTTTAGCACTCAACGAATTCAATAGAGCGTACCTGCGAGAAAGTGCATCTGCCACAACATTCTCCTTGCCTTGTTTATACTTATTACATATGGAAACGTCTCTATAAACTGCATCCACCTGGCATGCCTTTTGTTTAACTTATTTTAACTTTTCAAATGCCGCAAGGATTGATGATCAGTGTGGATAATGAACTCCTTGGGCCATAAATAATGCTGCCATGTTTCCAAAGATCGAACCAATGCATATAACTCCTTATCGTATGTTGGATAATTCAATGCAGCTCCACTTAACTTCTCACTAAAGTAAGCTATAGGACGCTTTTCTTGTATTAACACAGCTCCAATTCCAACACCTGAAGCATCACACTTAAGCTCAAAAGCAACAGAAAAGTTAGGCAACGCTAGAACTGGTGCAGTACACAAATTTTTCTTTTACTAATTCAAAAGACTTACTTTGTTCTTCTCCCCAATAAAATCAACATTCTTTTAATAACTTCAGTGAGGGGTGCAGCAATGGTGCTGAAGTTCTTAACAAAACGCCTATAAAATGAAGCCAAACCATGAAAACTTCTTACCTCCTTGATTGACTTAGGTGTTGGCCAATCCATGATTGCCTTAATCTTTTCCTTGTCTACCTTTATACCATCAGCACTAATCACATAACCAAGGAAAACAACACTATCCAAAACAGAACACACACTTTTGAAGGTTAGCATACAATTTTTGTTCTCTAAGAACATCAAGTACACATTTAACATGTTTAGCATGCTCATCAACAGATCGACTATAAAATCAATATATCATCAAAATACACAACAACAAACTTCCCAATGATGCTCTTAAACATAATTCCTTAAATGCATGAAAGTGCTAGGTGCATTGTTAAACCAAAAGGCATAACTAGCCATTCATACAAGCCAAACTTTGTTTTAAATGCGTTTTCCATTCATCTCCTTCTCTCATCCTAATTTGATGATACCCACTTTTAAGATCGATTTTACTAAAAATGTTTGCATCATGCAACTCATCTACTAACAAGTCATCTAAACGAGGTATGGGATAGCGATACTTTACCGTGATGTGTTTTATAGCTCTGCAATCACACACATTCGCCAACTCCCATCTTTTTTGGAACTAGAAGAACTGGTACTGCACATGGGCTCATACTCTCTCGTACGAATCCTTTAGTCATTAGCTCTTCCACTTGTCTCTGCAATTCTTTTGTCTCCTCTGGATTACTTCGATAAGATGGACGATTAGGAATAACAGCTCCTGGAACAAATCTATCTGGTGCTCGATACCCCTTACGGTGGTAATCCAGCCGGCGTATCTTCAGGAAACACATCTTCATAATCCTGTAACAAAGAAACAAAGACACTAGGCAAGCAAGAAACATCAAAAGTTAGATAATTCTCCTTAGGCACTAAGAGTAAGATATGATGCCTTGCCAATAATGCTTTTCTTACTTCTCTCTCTTTCATATATAGAATCACATCTTTTTTGTTCTTACTCCCTTCCTCACTCTTTTTCTTTCATTTCTCAATCCATTCTGATTTTCTCTCACCTTTTCTCTCTGTTCTTCATTCGTATTTCACTCATATTTTCTCTCTTATTTCCACTCCATTTTTTCTCTCTACATTGAAGACGTAGTTGATCCTCTAGAACTTGTCTGGGTGACAATGGAACAAGTGTGATAACTCTTCCTTCCTTTTCAAAAGTATATCGATTCTTGAATCCATCGTGGCTAACCTTTCGATCGTATTGCCACGGTCTTCCCAAAAGAATATGACCAGCCGGCATTGGAACTACATCACATAAAATCTCATCATGATACCTTCCAATGGAAAAGGAGATCAACACTTGTTTACTAACCCTTCATTTCTCCACATTCACTTAACCATTGCAATCGTAGGGTTTAGGGTGCTTGATCAATGGAAGCTTCAATTTCTCTACTAAAATCGTACTGGCCACATTGGTACAACTTCCCACAATCAATTATCAAACTGCAAACCTACCATTCACGTGACATCGAGTATGAAAAATATTCTCTCTTTGCTGTTCTTTGTCATCTCCATTGACTTGTGAAGCAAGAGCACGACGAACTACTAAAATTCTCCTTCTACAGCATACTCTATCCCTTCATTATCTTTGTTGTCATCCTCTAATTCCGGTGTCATAGTCTCCTCTTCACTCTCACTAGCTATCTCTTCATCTTCTGGCAATAACATTACGCGCCTATTGGGACAGTCCGAGGCTATGTGACCTAAACCCAAACACTTGTAGCATTTAATATCCCGACTTCTACTAGATTGGCCCCCATCTTTAGGTGCTGATTTAGGCACTTCTTTTTAAACATAGGTTGCTCAGAATTAGGTTTAGAGTTGAGTTTTGTCGCCTTTGTAGTCCCTACTCCAACTATGTGACCTAAACCCAAACACTTGTAGCATTTATATCCCGACTTCTACTAGATTGGCCCCCATCTTTAGGTGCTGATTTAAGGCACTTCTTTTTAAACTAGGTTGCTCAGAATTAGGTTTAGAGTTGAGTTTGTCGCCTTTTGTAGTCCCTACTCCAACTTGGCCTAGCACTTGATCCCACAATGTTCTTTGTTGCCCCTTTAAATTTGAGTTGTCGCTCTACCAAGATAGCCTTGTGTACTAAATCTTCCAACTCCACAAAATGATGCAACTCCACTACGTGTGCTATATCCTTGTTAATCCATTTAGAAATTGTGCCATGGTAACTCTCTGTCTTCCCTCAATACTAATCTGGTCATAATAGTCTCCATCTCTTTGTGATAAGTCTCGACTGATCTAGACCCTTGAAACAGCCCTTGCAACTTGCGATGTAGGTCTCTATAATAATGATCAGGAACAAACCGTTTTCCCATCAAAACTTTTCAACTCATTCCAAGTCGCCACAGGTCTTCCCCCCATTCCTCCTTCGAGGATGACACTAATTGATCCCACCAGATATTGCATAGTCCCAAAATTCAGGTCACTGCCAACTTTACCTTCTTCTCCTCATAATAGTGATGACAAGAAAAAACTAACTTCCATTCTTTTTTCCACTCTAAATAAACTTCGGGATTAGATTTACCTTAAAATATGATGGTTGAATTTTTCATATAACAAAACTGTTCACCAGCACAACACATTTTTTCACCTTTTGAAATCGTATATATGGTTTTAACTCCACCACTCCTTTGGATTTGATTGAGATACCTGGGAATGAATTGAGTAGTCTGGATGGAAAAAGAAGCCGAACTTGTGAAACGCATCCATGCAAAAGTTCATGAGCACATTGAGAAAAGAAACAAACAGGTTGCTGCTCGAGTTAATAAGGAAGAAAAAAGTTGTTTTTGAACCGGGTGATTGGGTTTGGGTGCATATGAGAAAGGAAAGGTTTCCCGAAAAAAGGCGATCAAAATTAGCTCCACATGGCGACGGCCATTCCAAGTTTTGAAAATGATCAACGACAATGCTTACTCATGGATCTACGAGGCGAACATACATTTCTTCTACTTTCATGGTGTGCTGATTTATCTCCCTTTGATGTTGATCTGATTCGAGGTCGAATCCTTGGAGGAGGGAGGGAATGATAGGCTTGAAGAGGTGGATTCTATATAAGCAAATCAAGAGGATACATCAAGTTTACAGAGATTAATCTACACTACCACAGAGGTCCATTGCAAGCTCGAAGCTACAGCATTTTCAAAAGCTATTCAAACTTACTTTATTTGAAAAGATTGCTCAAAATGAGAAGAGAAATTTTCAAACGTTATTACACACTTATCGAAGCCGTTAATGAGAGAATTCAGCTTGATAGGATAGATTACTATGGGCCGATTTGGTAGTTGGCTTTTCTAGTTCAAGTTATTATTTTAGGTGTTGTTTGCCATGCCCAAAGACTTGTGTTAATGTTCCAAACGAATTTTGGCTATTTTTTTGGTTTATTTTAGGTTGCTTTTTATGCCTACGATAAAGGGGCAATTTTCTCTTTGTAAAAGAAGCATTATTTTTTGTGACTGCTTGTGAGAGGTCATTCATCGCCTTTGTTCTTGAATGAACCAAACCAAACTCAGCAAGAATTGATCACTTTGTGTGTTTCCTTTAGGAGTGGAGGTTTTTAGGACAGAGTTTCCTACGGGTTTCTCTTCGTCACCTCTCTATTTCGTAGTTTCTTTCCTTCTTGTGAGGGTTCTAAGGTGGTGCACACCTAAAGGTTCGCATCAATTCGACTTTGCTTTCCCATTCCAAATAGGCTTCGATCATTTTCCCTTGGAAGGCTGGATGTAACCTTGATATCGCTAGATCTCCATCCTCTCGATCGTTCCACGTATCTTCCTTTCGATATGGTTTTTCTCATGGTCATAGTAGTAGGCAAAATTTGCCACGGGATTGGTAGGGGACGGTACTAAAACGTTCCACATTCGATTAAGAGGCCTCGTATGAAGTGTATGCTCTCCTGAAAACTTTTATATCAATCGCATTTCCTCTACGTACTCATGATTTCAACTTTTTTTTAATAAATAACGCAAAAAAAGGTACTTGCGAAATAAAATCTAAATAACTGAATTGAAATACAGAAATTTAAATAACTGAATTGAAATACAGAAATTTAAATAACTGAATTGAAATACAGAAATTTAAATAACTGAATTGAAATGCATAAATTTAACGGACCTCTCCTCCCTCACGTGTTACACTCGTTCAAAATGGTCACTTCAACTCGTTGTTCGCTCGAAATTGTGACTTTGATTAAGATAATCTCACACTATTGCTTTTACAACTCAATCTCTTCTTAGTGTTTCTTAAAGTAGAACCCAATCAAGATGTAATCCACAAGTAAACGTGAAACTTCAAACTTCAAACTTAAAATCCAACTTCGAGAATAGATAACAGTCAAACCACTAAAGGTGGGTTGCTAGAATCGATCTTTGGATATAACGTTTTGAGAAGCTTGAAAGTTTCAGGTTGTGAATCCTCGATAAATTTAAAAATGAATGAGGTCTCACGGAAGTTTTTTGAAACCCGGCAACTTAAAGGAATAGAAATCCGACTTGAGATTCGGATGCTAGGGTTCGAGACAAGCAAAGATATGTCTTCTCGATTGGTCGTACAAAAGAGTTCTGGTATTAACAAAACAAAGAGACCTTTTTTGTTTGAATTTTCGAATTTTGTTTTTGAATAAAACGAAAGTAAAAGAATCAAAGGTTTGGGAGAAGAAACGAAGAATACGAGACAATAAAGGATAGCTTCTCTAAATCGAAAAACCTTCGCTCTGATACCAAAGGATGGAACCTAAGTATTAGAGATCTAGACCCAACATCGCAATACGGGAATTCAAAGGGAATAATGCCTTTATTGATTCGAAGAATAAGAAGAGGAAATGACCCAAGCGAGAGATAGCGATGGAACAAAAGTATCAGAAAAGTAGTCGAACCAACCAAAAATTTTTGTTTGAACACTCTATTCATTTTTATAACCGATTTGGGTCGCAACTTTGGTGGTCGAGCTGCGGCCTGGCCCAACCGAGCACGACCCAACGAAAATGGGTGGTGCATGGGGCCGCGTTGGCTCAACCTTGAAGTGCGGCACTCTATAGAGGAATGGGTAATGGCCTCAAGATTACCTAAGTCGCGGCACCCGTCTTCTGGCCAGTCGTCCGCCCACCTTTCTGGTTGGATTCCTCCTTATTTCGCTAAATTGAACCACAAGAAAGCCAGCAAATTATGATTAAAACCCAAAAGCATGATTACATCAAGAATCACAGATCTTGAGACGATTTCTTAATCGAAAAATAACACCATGACATAATCCCAGAGAAAACGAAGCTGGTACATGAAAAATGAATTTGAAAAGACCCGTGCCAGTTCCTACAAAATGATCAGCTCTGGACTTTTAGACAAAACCTTTTGTGACAGTTCCATAAAACTTCATTAATTACCCGTATTATTATTTGGATTATTTTTTTTATCCCATAAACTTTAAGTTATGT
>CM039502.1:46524321-46589246 GCA_022432975.1 Begonia masoniana
GCAACTGGGCGAGGAGAGGGCGAGACGCGACGAAGCTCAAATGCGAAAGGAAGAATCACACAATGAGTCTTGGAAGAAGAAAGAAAGGCAGATCAGACTTCAGAGTTCGATGTTTTAGGGCTAATTATTGGTCGGGTTGGTTCTATGGTTTTTGGTCACCAAAATCGAGAACCGAACCGAAAATTTTGATTCTAAAATAACCGAACTAAAATCTGTTTATTTTTTCTCAGAACCGACTAGGTTGTTCTCGATTTGATCGGTTCTGCTCACCTCTAGTTATCAGTCGACCGCCAGAAGTTTTTTTTTTTGATATGTTTTTATTAGTTTTTTAAGTTTGTTTGGTTAGAGTTAATACTTTGAGGGTTTTTTAAAAAAAAAAAAAATATAATACTTCAAGAATAAATGGATTTTTATCCATATTATAAATATGATTATATTGTATTTCTATATTTTTTTTATACGAAAAAGTTATTTTATAATTTCATTTACATGAAGATATATATAATATTTGATTTGTCTTCATTAATGAATTCTGCTTTGTGTACTTGTAATGTTTATAGGGAGTAATTTTTTTTTAAGTCGTAGTTACGCGTCCATGAAGCTTATTGGGTCCTCAATACACGTCGTTGTCATCTCTTGCAATTTAAGAACATTGAACGTGAAATGGATAAGTTAGGTTTACCACAGTCATTTAACATAACCCTCCATTTCTTGATACGTTCATTTGCCTTTTGGAACACATCATTTGAAGTGAGGTTCTTATACTTCATCACTGTATTCCTAAGCAAGAAAAATCTTAGTTACGCGTTCCATAAGCTTATTGGGTCTCAATACACGTCGTTGCTCACATCAATTAAAAAAAAAAACCATTGAACGTTAATGGTAACTTAGTTCTAACCCACGTCATGTAACAGTAAACCTCATTGTTTAATACATTTAGTTCGTTTGGCACAAATCGGTTGAAGTAATGTTCTTATACTTCCATCAAACGCATTACTAAGTCTTAGTTACACAATCCATGAAGCTTATTCGGTCCTCATACACTCTTTGTCATCACTTCAATTTACAACATTGAACGTAATGGATAACTTAACGTTTGACCCAAAGTCATGTACATCAAACTCATTGCTTGATACGTTCAGTTCTCTTCTGTAACAAAGTTTCGAAATTGTAGTGAAGGTTTCCTTATCCTTCGTCAAACTGCCTTACTAAGTCTTAGTTACGCGTCCATGAAGCTTTATGGCCGTCAAGTACACGTCGTTGTCATTACTTGAAGTTAAAACATTGACGTGAGATGGCTAACTTTGAGGTTCTAACTACAATTCATTTACACAGTAAGCCTCATTTGCTTGATACGTTAAGTTCTTTTGGAACAACTAGCTTGTAGTGAAAGTTCTTAATACTTCATCAACCGCATTACTAAGTCTTAGTTACGGTCCATTGAAGCTTATTGGGTCCTTCCCTACACGTCGTTGTCATCACTTGAAGTTAAAACATTGAACGTGAAATGGATAACTTAGGTTCTGACCACAATCCATGTAACCGTAAACCTCATTTGCTTGATCCGTTAAGTTCTTTTGGAAAAAACGATTGTAGTGAAGGTTTCTATACTTCGTCAAACGCATTACTAAGTCATTAGTTACGCGTCCATGAAGCTTATTGGGTCCCAATACACGTCGTTGTCATCACTTGAAGTCAAAACATTGAACGTGAAATGGATAACTTAGGTTCTAACCACAAGTCATGTAACAGTAACCTCATTTGCTTGATACGTTAAGTTCTTTTGAAAAAATCGATTGTAGTGAAGGTTATTATACTTCGTCAAACGCATTACTAAGTCTTAGTTACGCAGTCCATGAAGCTATTGGGTCCTCAATACACGTCGTTGTCATCACTTGAAGTTCAAACATTGAACGTGAAGGATAACTTAGGTTCTAACCACAAGTCATGTAACAGTAACCTCATTTGCTTGATACGTTAAGTTCTTTTGGAAAAATCGATTGTAGTGAAGGTTCCTATACTTCGTCAAACGCATTACTAAGTCTTAGTTACGCGTCCATGAAGCTTATTGGGTCCTCAATACACGTCGTTGTCATCACTTCAGGTTAAAACATTGAACGTGAAATGCATAACTTAGGTTCTAACCACAAGTCATGTAACAGTAAATCTCATTTGCTTGATACGTTAAGTTCTTTTGGAACAAATCGATTGTAGTGAAGGTTCTTATACTTCATCAAACGCATTACTAAGTCTTAGTTACGCGTCCATGAAGCTAATTGGGTCCTCAATACACGTCGTTGTCATCACTTGAAGTCAAAACATTGAACGTGAAATGGATAACTTAGGTTCTAACCACAAGTCATGTAACAGTAAGCCTCATTTGCTTGATACGTTAAGTTCTTTTGGAACAAATAGATTGTAGTGAAGGTTCTTATACTTCATCAAACGCATTACTAAGTCTTAGTTACGCGTCCATGAAGCTTATTGGGTCCTCAATACACGTCGTTGTCATCACTTGAAGTCAAAACATTGAACGTGAAATGGATAACTTAGGTTCTAACCACAAGTCATGTAACAGTAAACCTCATTTGCTTGATACGTTAAGTTCTTTTGGAAAAAATCGATTGTAGTGAAGGTTCCTATACTTCGTCAAACGCATTACTAAGTCTTAGTTACGCGTCCATGAAGCTTATTGGGCCCTCAATACACGTCGTTGTCATCACTTGAAGTTAAATCATTGAACGTGAAATGGATAACTTAGGTTCTAACCACAAGTCATGTAACAGTAAACCTCATTTGCTTGATACGTTAAGTTCTTTTGGAAAAAATCGATTGTAGTGAAGGTTCCTATACTTCGTCAAACGCATTACTAAGTCTTAGTTACGCGTCCATGAAGCTTATTGGGTCCTCAATACACGTCGTTGTCATCACTTCAGGTTAAAACATTGAACGTGAAATGCATAACTTAGGTTCTAACCACAAGTCATGTAACAGTAAATCTCATTTGCTTGATACGTTAAGTTCTTTTGGAACAAATCGATTGTAGTGAAGGTTCTTATACTTCATCAAACGCATTACTAAGTCTTAGTTACGCGTCCATGAAGCTAATTGGGTCCTCAATACACGTCGTTGTCATCACTTGAAGTCAAAACATTGAACGTGAAATGGATAACTTAGGTTCTAACCACAAGTCATGTAACAGTAAGCCTCATTTGCTTGATACGTTAAGTTCTTTTGGAACAAATAGATTGTAGTGAAGGTTCTTATACTTCATCAAACGCATTACTAAGTCTTAGTTACGCGTCCATGAAACTTATTGGGTCCTCAATACACGTCGTTGTCATCACTTGAAGTCAAAACATTGAACGTGAAATGGATAACTTAGGTTCTAACCACAAGTCATGTAACAGTAAACCTCATTTGCTTAGTACGTTCAATTCTTTTGGAACAAATCGAATGAAGTGAAGGTTCTTATACTTCCTCAAACGCATTACTAAGTCTTAGTTACGCGTCCATGAAGCTTATCGGGTCCTCAATAGACGTCGTTGTCATCACTTCAAGTTAAAACATTGAACGTGAAATGCATAACTTAGGTTCTAACCACAAGTCATGTAACAGTAAACCTCATTTGCTTGATACGTTAAGTTCTTTTGGAACAAATCGATTGAAGTGAAGGTTCTTATACTTCATCAAATGCATTTCTAAGTTTTAGTGACGCGTCCATGAAGCTTATTGGGTCCTCAATACACGTCGTTGTCATCACTTCAAGTTAAAACTTTGAACGTGAAATGGATAACTTAGGTTCTAACCAAAAGTCATGTAACAGTAAACCTCATTTGCTTGATACGTTAAGTTCTTTTGGAACAAATCGATTGAAGTTAAGGTTCTTATACTTCCTCAAACGCATTACTAAGTCTTAGTTACGCGTCCATGAAGCTTATTGGTTTCTCAATACACGTCGTTGTCATCACTTCAAGTGAAAACATTGAACGTGAAATGGATAACTTAGGTTCTAACCACAAGTCATGTAACAGTAACCCTCATTTGCTTGATACGTTAAGTTCTTTTGGAAAAAATCGATTGTAGTGAAGTTTCTTATACTTCGTCAAACGCATTACTAAGTCATAGTTACGCGTCCATGAAGCTTATTGGGCCCTCAATACACGTCGTTGTCATCACTTGAAGTTAAAACATTGAACGTGAGATGGATAACTTAGGTTCTAACCACAAGTCATGTAACAGTAAGCCTCATTTGCTTGATACGTTAAGTTCTTTTGGAAAAAATCGATTGAAGTGAAGGTTCTTATACTTTATCAAACGCATTACTAAGTCTTAGTTACGCGTCCATGAAGCTTATTGGGCCCTCAATACACGTCGTTGTCATCACTTCAAGTTAAAACATTGAACATGAAATGGATAACTTAGGTTCTAACCACAAGTCATGTAACAGTAACCCTCATTTGCTTGATACGTTAAGTTCTTTTGGAACAAATCGATTGAAGTGAAGGTTCTTATACTTCATCAAACGCATTACTAAGTCTTAGTTGCCCGTCCATGAAGCTTATAGGGTCCTCAATACACGTCGTTGTCATCACTTCAAGTTTAAACATTGAAAGTTAAATGGATAACTTAGGTTTTAACCACAAGTCATGTAACAGTAAACCTCATTTGCTTGATACGTTAAGTTCTTTTGGAAAAAATCGATTGTAGTGAAGGTTCTTATACTTCGTCAAACGCAATACTAAGTCTTAGTTACGCATCCATGAAGCTTATTGGGCCCTCAATACACGTCGTTGTCATCACTTGAAGTTAAAACATTGAACGTGAGATGGATAACTCAGTTCTAACAACAAGTCATGTAACAGTAACCCTCATTTGCTTGATACGTTCAGTTCTTTTGGAACAAATCGATTGAAGTGAAGGTTCTTATACTTCGTCAAACGCATTACTAAGTCTTAGTTACGCGTCCATGAAGCTTATTGGGTTCTCAATACACGTCGTTGTCGTCACTTCAAGTGAAAACATTAAACGTGAAATGGATAACTTATGTTCTAACCACATGTCATGTAACAGTAAAACCTCATTTGCTTGATACGTTCAGTTCTTTTGGAATAAATCGATTGAAGTGAAGGTTCTTATACTTCATCAAACGCATTACTAAGTCTTAATTACGCGTCTATGAAGCTTATTGGGCCCTCAATACACGTCGTTGTCATCACTTCAAGTCAAAACATTGAACGTGAAATGGATAACTTAGGTTCTAACCACAAGTCATGTAACAGTAACCCTCATTTGCTTGATACGTTCAGTTCTTTTGGAACAAATCGATTGAAGTGAAGGTTCTTATACTTCATCAAACGCATTACTAAGTCTTAGTTACGCGTCCATGAAGCTTATTGGGTCCTCAATACACGTCGTTGTCTTCACTTCAAGTCAAAACATTGAACGTGAAATGGATAACTTAGGTTCTAACCACAAGTCATGTAACACTAAACCTCATTTGCTCGATACGTTAAGTTCTTTTGGAACAAATCGATTGTAGTGAAGGTTCTTATACTTAATCAAACGCATTACTAAGTCTTAGTTACGCGTCCATGAAGCTTATTGGTCCCTCAATACACGTCGTTGTCATCACTTCAAGTTAAAACATTGAACGTGAAATGGATAACTTAGGTTCTAACCACAAGTCATGTAACAGTAACCCTCATTTGCTTGATACGTTCAATTCTTTTGGAACAAATCGAATGAAGTGGAGGTTCTTATACTTCCTCAAACGCATTACTAAGTCTTAGTTACGCGTCCATGAAGCTTATTGGTCCCTCAATACACGTCGTTGTCATCACTTCAAGTTAAAACATTGAACGTGAAATGGATAACTTAGGTTCTAACCACAAGTCATGTAACAGTAACCCTCATTTGCTTGATACGTTCAGTTCTTTTGGAACAAATCGAATGAAGTGAAGGTTCTTATACTTCCTCAAACGCATTACTAAGTCTTAGTTACGCGTGTATGAAGCTTATTGGGCCCTCAATACACGTCGTTGTCATCACTTCAAGTCAAAACATTGAACGTGAAATGGATAACTTAGGTTCTAACCACAAGTCATGTAACAGTAACCCTCATTTGCTTGATACGTTCAGTTCTTTTGGAACAAATCGATTGAAGTGAAGGTTCTTATACTTCCTCAAAACGTATTACTAAGTCTTAGTTACGCGTCCATGAAGCTTATTGGGTTCTCAATACACGTCGTTGTCTCCACTTCAAGTGAAAACATTGAACGTGAAATGGATAACTTATGTTCTAACCACAAGTCATGTAACAGTAAACCTCATTTGCTTGATACATTCAATTCTTTTGGAACAAATCGATTTAAGTGAAGGTTCTTATACTTCATCAAACGCATTACTAAGTCTTAGTTACGCGTCCATGAAGCTTATTAGGTCCTCAATACACGTCGTTGTCATCACTTCAAGTTAAAACATTGAACGTGAAATGCATAACTTAGGTTCTAACCACTAGTCATGTAACAGTAAACCTCATTTGCTTGATACGTTAAGTTCTTTTAGAACAAATCGATTGAAGTTAAGGTTCTTATACTTCCTCAAACGCATTACTAAGTCTTAGTTACGCGTCCATGAAGCTTATTGGGTTCTCAATACACGTCGTTGTCTCCACTTCAAGTGAAAACATTGAACGTGAAATGGATAACTTATGTTCTAACCACAAGTCATGTAACAGTAAACCTCATTTGCTTGATACGTTCAGTTCTTTTGGAACAAATCGATTGAAGTGAAGGTTCTTATACTTCGTCAAACGCTTTACTGAGTCTTAGTTACGCGTCTGTGAAGCTTATTGGGCCCTCAATACACGTCGTTGTCATCACTTCAAGTCAAAACATTGAACGTGAAATGGATAACTTAGGTTCTAACCACAAGTCATGTAACAGTAACCCTCATTTGCTTGATACGTTCAGTTCTTTTGGAACAAATCGATTGAAGTGAAGGTTCTTATACTTCCTCAAACGTATTACTAAGTCTTAGTTACGCGTCCATGAAGCTTATTGGGTTCTCAATACACGTCGTTGTCTCCACTTCAAGTGAAAACATTGAACGTGAAATGGATAACTTATGTTCTAACCACAAGTCATGTAACAGTAAACCTCATTTGCTTGATACGTTCAGTTCTTTTGGAACAAATCGATTGAAGTGAAGGTTCTTATACTTCGTCAAACGCTTTACTGAGTCTTAGTTACGCGTCTATGAAGCTTATTGGGCCCTCAATACACGTCGTTGTCATCACTTCAAGTTAAAACATTGAAAGTTAAATGGATAACTTAGGTTTTAACCACAAGTCATGTAACAGTAAACCTCATTTGCTTGATACGTTAAGTTCTTTTGGAACAAATCGATTGAAGTGAAGGTTCTTATTGATGTGAACCGAGAAGCGATAAATCTCATAGTCAAGGACCATGATCTATTAGAAGATAAAGGAGGTCCAACGAACAAAGCTTCACATGGTTTAGTCATTGAAACCCGAGGAAAAGAGCCATCACAACAAAATCACAAGACTATAAAAATAAAGAGTTTTGTAGTATGGAAGTGGGCCCCACAAAATTGGCAAAAGAAGCCCAATAAGGCGCAAAGTTGGGCTCCACAATACTAATGGATTGGAGAGAGAAGGGTAGAGATCCACACAAAGTACAAAGAGATAAAGATTCACGTGGGTTGGAAAGAGATAAAGATCCACCTGACTTGGTTTATGATGTGATCCAAGTTGAGACCAGATCAAGGCCCAAGAACAAAGATTCAATTGAAGATACGGGCGTCCCAATGAGCATAGTAAGAAGCCCAAGATTATTGAAAGATCTTTTGAAGCAAGGGAAGCCGAAGATATTTGAAGATTTGGGAGGATGCGCCGCACATGCACATGTAAGAAATAAAACACATGTGCCATGCACATGCACATGTAGGAATTAAAGAGGACATGCGCCAAGCACATGCATATACGAGGAATTAAAAGGTCACATGGAAAGCACATGCAAATCATACAAATCTCGTGGAAAAAGATCATATCCAGCTGAATCTACTCAAATCAGTTCAAATCACATTCAAACGGAGTTTAAACAAGAGATAACATCTAATCATGCCAAAGATCATTATCTCATGATTTTATTAGTTATTTTATCGTTATTTTCGTTTTTTATTATTATTTAATTTAATTTTAATGTGTAGCCTATTTAATGGCAAACTATTTGATTTAATAAGGAGAACAAGTTTGAATTAAAAATTGAGAGTTTTTTTTTTAGAGGATTTCTCTTTAGTTCTTTGCGAAGAACAACGATCTTCTTCAAGTCACGCTTGAAGAATCTCGCTTGATAGCTTTGGTTCTTACCAACGAGTTTGGTCTGGGTCAAGCTCCTATTTTGATAGCTTTGGTTCAGCCAACAGGTGTGGCTCGGGTCAAGCTCCTGTTTTGATAACTAGGGTTCCATCGAATTCTTCGATTGGGGTCTTAGTTCCTTACTTTGTTCTTGAATCAAAAGGCGTTCCTTTCAATTATTCCGCGTTGTTGTCGGGTCCCGGGTCCTTTCGATCCGAGGTTCGCATCACTTATACTTCATCAAACGCATTACTAAGTCTTAGTTACGCGTCCATGAAGCTTATTGGGTCCTCAATACAAGTCGTTGTCATCACTTCAAGTTAAAACATTGAAAGTTAAAAGGATAACTTAGGTTTTAACCACAAGTCAAGTAACAGTAAACCTCATTGAGGTTTTAACCACAAGTCAAGTAACAGTAAACTCATTTGCTTGATACGTTAAGTTCTTTTGGACACAATAGATTGAAGTGAAGGTTCTTATACTTCATCAAACGCATTACTAAGACTCAGTTACACGTCCATGAAGCTTATTGGGTCCTCAATACACGTCGTTGTCATCACTTGAAGTTAAAACATTGAACGTGAAATGGATAACTTAAGTTCTAACCACAAGTGATGTAACAGTAAACCTCATTGCTGATACGTTAAGTTCTTTGGACAAATCGATTGAAGTGAAGGTTCTTATACTTCATCAAACGCATTACTAAGTCTTAGTTACGCGTCCATGAAGCTTATTGGGTCCTCAATACACGTCGTTGTCATCACTTCAAGTTAAAACATTGAAAGTTAAATGGATAACTTAGGTTTTAACCACAAGTCATGTAACAGTAAACCTCATTTGCTTGATACGTTAAGTTCTTTTGGAACAAATCGATTGAAGTGAAGGTTCTTATATTTCATCAAACGCATTACTAAGTCTTAGTTACGCGTCCATGAAGCTTATTGGATCCTCAATACACGTTGTTGTCATCACTTCAAGTTTAAACATTGAAAGTTAAATGGATAACTTAGGTTTTAACCGCAAGTCATGTAACAGTAAACCTCATTTGCTTGATACGTTCAGTTCTTTTGGAACAAATCGATTGAAGTGAAGGTTCTTATACTTCATCAAACGCATTACTAAGCCTTAGTTACGCGTCCATGGAGCTTATTGGGTCCTCAATACACGTCGTTGTCATCACTTAAAGTTAAAACATTGAACGTGAAATGGATAACTTATATTCTAACCACAAGTCATGTAACTGTAAACCTCATTTGCTTGATACGTTCAGTTCTTTTGCAACAAATCGATTGATGTGAAGGTTCTTATACGTCATCAAACGCATTACTAAGTCTTAGTTACGTGTCCATGAAGCTTATTGGGTCCTCAATACACGTCGTTGTTATCACTTGAAGTTAAAACATTGAAAGTGAAAAGGATAACTTAGGTTCTAACCACAAGTCATATAACAGTAAACCTCATTTGCTTGATACGTTCAGTTCTTTTGCAACAAATCGATTGAAGTGAAGGTTCTTATACTTCATCAAACGCATTACTAAGTCTTAGTTACACGTCCATGAAGCTTATTGGGTCCTTAATACACGTCGTTGTCATCACTTCAAGTTAAAACATTGAAGGTGAAATGGATAACTTAGGTTCTAACCGCAAGTCATGTAACAGTAAATCTCATTTGCTTGATACGTTAAGTTTTAATGGATCAAATCGATTGAAGTGAAGGTTCTTATACTTCGTCAAACGCATTACTAAGTCTTAGTTACGCGTCCATGAAGCTTATTGGGTCCTCAATACACGTCGTTGTTATCACTTCAAGTTAAAACATTGAACGTGAAATGGATAACTTAGGTTCTAACCACAAGTGATGTAACAGTAAACCTCATTTGCTTGATACGTTAAGTACTTTTGGGACAAATCGATTGAAGTGAAGGTTCTTATTCTTCATCAAACGCATTACTAAGTCTTAGTTACGCGTCCATGAAGCTTATTGGGTCCTCAATACACGTCGTTGTCATCACTTCAAGTCAAAACATTGAAGTGAAGGTTCTTATACTTCATCAAATGCATTACTAAGTCTTATTTACGCGTCCATAAAGCCTAATGGGTCTTAAGTACACGTCATTGTTATCACTTCAATTTAAAACATTGAACGTGAAATATATAACTTAGGTTCTAACCACAAGTCATGTAACAGTAAACCTCATTTGCATGATACGTTCAGTTCTTTTGGAACAAATCGATTGAAGTTAAGGTTCTTATACTTCATCAAACGCATTATTAAGTCTTAGTTACGCGTCGATGAAGCTTATTGGGTCCTCAATACACGTCGTTGTCATCACTTCAAGTTAAAACATTGAAAGTGAAATGGATAACTTAGGTTCTAAACACAAGTCATGTAACAGTCAACCTCATTTGCTTGATACGTTAAGTTCTTTTGCAACAAATCGATTGAAGTGAAGGTTCTTATACTTCATCAAACGCATTACTAAGTCTTAGTTACGCGTCCATGAAGCTTATTGGGTCCTCAATACACGTCGTTGTCATCAATTTAATTTAAAACATTGAACGTGAAATGGATAACTTAGGTTCTAACCACAAGTCATGTAACAGTAAACCTCATTTGCTTGATATGTTTAGATCTTTTGGATCAAACCGATTAAATTGAAGGTTCTTATACTTCATCAAACGCATTACTAAGTCTTAGTTACGCGTCCATGAAGCTTATTGAGTCCTCAATACACGTCGTTGTCATCACTTGAATTTAAAACATTGAAAGTGAAATGGATAACTTAGGTTCTAACCGCAAGTCATGTAACAGTAACCCTCATTTGCTTGATACGTTCAGTTCTTTTGGAACAAATCGATTGAAGTGAAGGTTCTTATACTTCATCAAACGCATTACTAAGTCTTAGTTACGCGTCCATGAAGCTTATAGGGTCCTCAATACACGTCGTTGTCATCACTTCAAGTTTAAACATTGAAAGTTAAATGGATAACTTAGGTTTTAACAACCAATCATGTAACAGTAAACCTCGTTTGCTTGATACGTTCAGTTCTATTGGAACAAATCGATTGAAGTGAAGGTTCTTATACTTCATCAAACGCATTACTAAGTCTTAGTTGCGCGTCCATGAAGCTTATTGGGTCCTCAATACACGTCGTTGTCATCACTTCAAGTCAAAACATTGAACGTGAAATGGATAACTTAGGTTCTAACCACAAGTCATGTAACAGTAAATCTCATTTGCTTGATACGTCAAGTTCTTTTGGAACAAATCGATTGTAGTGAAGGTTCTTATACTTCATCAAACGCATTACTAAGTCTTAGTTACGCGTCTATGAAGCTTATTGGGTCCTCAATACACGTCGTTGTCATCACTTCAAGTTAAAACATTGAAAGTTAAATGGATAACTTAGGTTTTAACCACAAGTCAAGTAACAGTAAACCTCATTTGCTAGATACGTTCAGTTCTTTTTGGACAAATTGATTGAAGTGAAGGTTCTTATACTTCATCAAACGCATTACTAAGTCTTAGTTACGCGTCCATGAAGCTTATTGGGTCCTCAATACACGTCGTTGTCATCACTTGAAGTTAAAGTATTGAAAGTTAAATGGATAACTTAGGTTTTAACCAAAAGTCATGTAACAGTAAACCTCATTTGCTTGATACGTTAAGTTCTTTTGGAACAAATCGATTGAAGTGAAGGTTCTTATACTTCATCAAACGCATTACTAAGTCTTAGTTACGCGTCCATGAAGCTTATAGGGTCCTCAATACACGTCGTTGTCATCACTTCAAGTTTTAACATTGAAAGTTAAATGGATAACTTAGGTTTTAACCACAAATCATGTAACAGTAAACCTCATTTGCTTGATACGTTCAGTTCTTTTGGAACAAATCGATTGAAGTGAAGGTTCTTATACTTCATCAAACGCATTACTAAGTGTTAGTTGCGCGTCCATGAAGCTTATTGGGTCTTCAATACACGTCGTTGTCATCACTTCAAGTCAAAACATTGAACGTGAAATGGATAACTTAGGTTCTAACCACAAGTCATGTAACAGTAAATCTCATTTGCTTGATACGTCAAGTTCTTTTGGAACAAATCGATTGTAGTGAAGGTTCTTATACTTCATCAAACGCATTAATAAGTCTTAGTTACGCGTCCATGAAACTTATTGGGTCCTAAATACTCGTCGTTGTCATCACTTCAAGTTAAAACTTTGAAAGTGAAATAGATAACTTAGGTTCTATCCACAAGTCATGTAATAGTAACCCTCATTTGCTTGATACGTTCAGTTCTTTTGGGACAAATCGATTGAAGTGAAGGTTCTTATACTTCATCAAACGCATTACTAAGTCTTAGTTACGCGTCCATGAAGCTTATTTGGTCCTCAATACACGTCGTTGTCATCACTTCAAGTTAAAACATTGAAAGTTAAATGGATAACTTAGGTTTTAACCACAAGTCATGTAACAGTAAACCTCATTTGCTTGATACGTTAAGTTCTTTTGGAACAAATCGATTGAAGTGAAGGTTCTTATACTTCATCAAACGCATTACTAAGTCTTAGTTACGCGTCCATGAAGCTTATTGGGTCCTCAATAGACGTCGTTGTCGTCACTTCAATTCAAAACATTGAACGTGAAATGGATATTTTAGGTTCTAACCACAAGTTATGTAACAGTAAACCTCATTTGCTTGATACGTTAAGTTCTTTTGGAACAAATCGATTGTAGTGAAGGTTCTTATACTTCATCAAACGCATTAATAAGTCTTAGTTACGCGTCCATGAAACTTATTGGGTCCTCAATACTCGTCGTTGTTATCACTTCAAGTTAAAACTTTGAACGTGAAATAGATAACTTAAGTTCTATCCACAAGTCATGTAATAGTAACCCTCATTTGCTTGATACGTTCAGTTCTTTTGGGACAAATCGATTGAAATGAAGGTTCTTATACTTCATCAAACGCATTACTAAGTCTTAGTTACGCGTCCATGAAGCTTATTTGGTCCTCAATACACGTCGTTGTCATCACTTCAAGTTAAAACATTGAAAGTTAAATGGATAACTTAGGTTTTAACCACAAGTCTTGTAACAGTAAACCTCATTTGCTTGATACGTTAAGTTCTTTTCGAACAAATCGATTGAAGTGAAGGTTCTTATACTTCATCAAACGCATTACTAAGTCTTAGTTACCCGTCCATGAAGCTTATAGGGTCCTCAATACACGTCGTTGTCATCACTTCAAGTTTAAACATTGAAAGTTAAATGGATAACTTAGGTTTTAACCACAAGTCATGTAACAGTAAACCTCATTTGCTTGATACGTTCAGTTCTTTTGGAACAAATCGATTGAAGTGAAGGTTCTTATACTTCATCAAACGCATTACTAAGTCTTAGTTACGCGTCCATGAAGCATATTGGGTCCTCAATACACGTCGTTGTCATCACTTCAAGTCAAAACATTGAACGTGAGATGGATAACTTTGGTTCTAACCACAAGTCATGTAACAGTAAATCTCATTTGCTTGATACGTTAAGTTCTTTTGGAACAAATCGATCGTAGTGAAGGTTCTTATTGATGCAAACCTCAACAAACTTGTTGTGAGACCCAACGTCAATAGATGGAATCAACTTCAGGATCGCCCAATTGTAGTTTCAAAGTTTAGGACTAATGACCCCGTGGTTATATGACAACCAGAAACCAATAGTATCAAGAAAGGAATATTGACCCCGTTGCTATGGAAGAGCAAGAAACCAATATTATAAGGGTTGGAAATCAAGTGGTTGCACTTGAAATTTCCGCAAGTTCTACAGAAGAACAGTTTGGAGGAAATTCTCACAAGATAATTCTCATTCTAGTGTGTCTTACAATGAAGAACTCCCAAGTATTTATAGGCTTACAAGAATAGTCTAGAATAGGCATTAAATAGCCTTGAAAACATGAGAAAGAACTTTGCTTCTAATATGGTCTAGGTTCAGCCTTCTTGGAAACCATCAAAACACCTTTTGGCCTTCTCTATGCCAATATTAAATGCCTAGTGGATGTCACTTCGAAATTACTCATTCTAGAGCCTTCTTTGCTTAATTTGGGCCTAATCAAACTCCATTTGTATTTGTAACACATTAATAACTTTAAGGCCCATTTCTTCAAGTGGTCTTGGTTCTTGAAATAATTTATTTTGGACTTCTTCTTGAAGCTTCTTGGCCCGAGCTCTAGTGATAGGTCCATTTGGTATTTTCAACTCCATTAAGTATTCTTCTTGGCCCAACTCTTCTTCAATGCCATCCTTGCCCACATCATTCTCCCTCTCTTGAAAAGGATTCGTCCTCGAATCTGGACCTACATAGAAAGGAGAGAGGTCAGTTACATTAAAAGTAGCACTCACTTGATAATCAGCTGGTAGATCAATGATATAAGCATTATCATTAATCTTTTCCAAAACTTGGAATGGTCCATCTCCACGAGGATTGAGTTTACACTTTCTTTGTTGGGGAAAACGTTCTTTACGAAAATGAACCCAAACCAAATCTCCTTGTTGAAAAGTGATGTGCTTTCTTCCTTTGTTTGCATGGGCAGCAGCTTGCTCATTCCGTTTGATGATATGCTGACGTGCGTCTTCATGAAGTTTCTTTACCAATTCTGCCTTCTTCTTCCCATCTAGGCTAATGGTCTCATTAATAGGCAATGGAGTTAACGGATTAAAACCATAAACAATTTCAAAAGGAGAATAAGAAGTAGAAGAATGCATTGTTCTATTGTAAGCAAACTCAATAAAAGGAATACAATCTTCTCATGATTTTAAATGATTCTTTATTACTGCTCGTAAAAGAGTTCCTAGGGTCCTGTTTACAACCTCGGTTTGTCCATCGGTTTGTGGGTGACAAGTAGTAGAAAATAGCAAAGTTGTCCCTAACTTACCCCACAGAACTCGCCAAAAATGGCTAAGAAACTTAGCGTCTCGATCACTAACTATTGTTTTTGGAACACCATGAAGACGAACTACTTCCTTAAAGAATAACTGAGCTATATGAGTGGCATCATCTGTTTTATTACATGGGATAAAATGTGCCATCTTTGAAATCTATCCACCACAACAAAAATTGAATCTTTCCCATTTTTAGTTCTTGGTAACCCTAACACAAAATCCATAGAAACATCAATCCAAGGATGACAAGGAACAGGTAAAGCCTGGTACAATCCATGAGGTTTTACTCTAGATTTTGCTTTTCTACAAGTTATGCATCTATTGCAAATTCTCTCTACATCCCTCTTCATATGTGGCCAAAAGAAATGTTCTTTCAAAATTTCTAAGGTTTTAAGAATTCCAAAATGTCCCATAAGACCCCCCCCATGTGACTCTCGAACAAGCAATTCACGCAAAGAACATTGTGGAATGCAAAGTCTATTTTCTCGAAACAAATATCCTTCTTGTTTGTAAAACTTTTCAAAAGGTTTTGTTTCTGTGGCTTCAAACCAAGTTGAAAAATCAGGATCTCTTGGATATAATTCTTTGATGTGCTCAAAACCCAAAAATTTAGTGGAAAGAGTAGAAAGAAGAACATACCTTCGAGATAAAGCATCAGCTACAATATTGTCTTTACCTTGTTTGTATTGGATGGTATATGGAAACATTTCAATAAATTCAATCCAGCGAGCATGTCGTCGATTCAACTTACCTTGACCTTTTAAGTGCTTCAATGATTCATGGTCGGTATGAATGACAAATTCCTTAGACCACAAGTAATGTTGCCAAGTTTCCAGAGCTCTCACCAATGCATAAAGTTCTTTGTCATAGGTGGAGTAATTCAAAGCAGCTCCATTAAGTTTCTCACTGAAATAGGCAATGGGTCTCTTGTCTTGCATGAGTACGGCACCTATACCAATACCAGAAGCATCACATTCGATTTCAAAGGTTTTGGAAAAATATGGTAAGAGAAGTAAAGGAGAAGTACTTAACTTTTCTTTTAAAGTGTTGAAAGCCTTCTCTTGTGAATCACCCCATTTGAACCCAACACTTTTCTTGATAATTTCCGTCAATGGAGCAGCAATGGTGCTAAAGTTTGGAACAAACCTTCGATAGAATCCAGCCAAACCATGGAAACTTCTAACTTCAGTGATGTTAGTGGGCGTAGGCCAATCTTTGATAGCCTTAACTTTCTCTTCATCTACTTCCACACCTTTGGAACTTACAACAAAACCAAGAAACTCAACCTTGTCTTTGCAAAAGCTGCACTTTTTAAAGTTAGCAAACAACTTTTCATGTTTTAAAACATTAAGTACACATCTCAGGTGTTCAATATGTTCATTCAAGTGTTTGCTGTAAACTAGAATATCATCAAAATAAATAACAACAAACTTTCCAATGTAAGCACGTAAAACATGATTCATTAAACGCATAAAAGTACTTGGTGCGTTAGTCAACCCGAAAGGCATTACTAGCCACTCATACAAACCATGTTTTGTTTTGAAAGCAGTTTTCCATTCATCACCTTCTTGCATACGAATTTGATGATAACCACTTTTTAAATCAATCTTTGAAAAGATAGTGGAACCATGCAATTCATCTAACATGTCATCTAATCGAGGTATGGGATGTCGATACTTTACCGTGATTTTATTGATTGCTCGGCAATCGACGCACATTCTCCAAGTTCCATCTTTCTTAGGGACCAACAAGACAGGAACCGCACATGGACTCATTCTTTCTCGAACATGTCCTTTGGCTAGCAGCTCTTCAACTTGCCTTTGAAGTTCCTTTGTTTCTTCTAGATTACTTCGATAGGCGGGTCGATTAGGAATGGTAGCTCCTGGAATGAAATCAATTCGATGCTCAATGCCTCTTATTGGTGGCAATCCTGGTGGCGTTTCCTCAGGAAAGACATCTTCAAATTCCTGTAAAAGAGCAACTGCTACAGTAGGCAAAGGATTATCAGTGTTAGTTGTTAAGAAATAAGCCTCTTTGTACAAGATCAACATCATTGTTTTCTCTGATTTGAAGGCACTCTTAATCTCTCTCTCTTTTGCAAGGAAATTCACTGCCTTTTTTTCTTTTTCAAGAGGGACCTGACTCTTTTCTCTCTTCTTCTCACATTTTCTCTCTTCTCTCTCACTTTCTTTTGAACTCTCATGCTCACTCTCACATTGTTTTGTATTAGCTGTGACAGATTTTTTAATTTGACATTGCTCTTCGAAAACTTGATGGGGTGGTAACGGAGCTAGAGTAATACTTCGTCCATCCTTGGTAAAGCTGTACCGATTCTTGTATCCATCATGGGTGGTGCGTCTATCAAATTGCCATGGTCTTCCAAGCAATATATGGCTTGCTTGCATAGGAACAACATCACAAAGAACTTCATCTGAATATTTGCCAATTGAAAATGAGACAAGAACCTGTTTTGTTACCTTCATTTCTCCACTTTCATTGAGCCATTGGAGATGATATGGTCGAGGGTGTTTTAGAGTCTTTAATCCAAGCTTGTCCACCATCATCTTACTTGCAACATTCACACAACTTCCTCCATCTATGATTAAACCACAAACCTTTTCTTTAACATGGCAGCGCGTATAGATAATGTTTTCACGTTGTTGACGGTCATCATCTTCTATAGTTTGAACATGGAGGGTTCGAAGAACTACTAAGGCTTGGCCAACAACTGCATGTTCAGTATCACTAGCTTCTTCAAGTGGTGGCATAACTTCATTGTCACTTTCTTCTTCAGAAACAATATCCCCATTATTTAACAAAATCATAGTTCTTTTATTTGGGCATTGTGAAGAAATATGACCAATTCCATGACATTTAAAACACTTTATATCTCGATTTCTCTGGGTTGGGGTATAACTCGTACCTTTTTCAACCTGCTTGGCCATCACTTTTTCATCTTTTGGCTTGGAAGTCGACTGCTCTTCTTGCCTTAAAGTAGAGTTCCATTTTGACTTCCCACTCAAAGAAGTAAAAGTTTCTTGCTTGGAGGTTGATCTTCCTCCTCTTTTGAGCTGCCTTTCAACCTTCATGGCCATGTGGACAACCTCTTCAAGTTCCACGTAGTGCTGCAATTCTACAATATTTGCAATTTCACGATTGAGACCACAAATGAACCGAGCCATGGTTGCTTCTCGATCTTCCTCAACATTGGCACGAATCATGGATATTTCCATCTCTTTATGGTACTCCTCAACAGATTTTGAACCCTGTTTAAGGCTTTGCAATTTTAAATGTAAATCTCTATAATAATGTGAAGGAACAAACCTTCGTCTCATGGCAGCTTTCATGTCTTCTCAATTGTCGATTGGAATTTCTCTATTTCTTCGTTTGGTTAGGAGCACTTGGTCCCACCAAGCAATTGCGTAATCAGTGAAAGAAACAGCTGTAAGTTTAACTTTTTTTTCCTCCGAATAGTTATGGCAATCAAAAACAAGTTCAACCTTTCGTTCCCATTCAATGTAAACGTCTGGGTCATTTTTACCTTGAAATGATGGGATAGAGAGTTTAATCGCACCTGTGTTGTTGTCGGTAAAATTTCTTTCTCGGTATTGACGTCTTTGTCTTGGCCTATGATCTCTTTCTCTTCTTATGGAGGCTACTTCGTCAAAATCCTCATACTCTTCAGCATAATCGCCCATGGGATTAACTGCAGTAACGAAGGGTCGTCTAGTTGGCTGTCTTTCTTGGGGCATGGCACCTTGTTGAATTTGATTAATGCGTTCGTCACTACGATCCAATCGATCTCGAATCTCTTCAAATTGGACGTTCATCCTCTGGAATTGTTGCTGCATGGCCTCGATGACCAAATTGCTATCCATTGGTGTTGCTTCACCTTCTCTTTCAGACATGTTGTAGAATCTGTGTAAAAGTGTAAAGAAAAGGACCTCACCTCTCCCTCACGTGTATACACTCAAATATGGTTCTCGAGCACTCGTGTTTACTCACAGAGATTTTGGCTTTTACCCTCTAATAAGCTCTCCAACTCTTGCCTTTTACCACTCACTTTCCTCCTCAAAGTTCTTGAGAAAACTAAACAAGGCAAATATCAAAGCAAAACAAATGAAAACCAACACACTTAAAATATAGATTTCTTAATAAAGATGAAAACAATGGGGCACAAAATAAAGGAAGGAATGGAATAAATATGGTCACAATATGATTGATACCACGGATTTTGAAACAAAAATATATGATAAAGAAATTTCTTTTTCCTCTTTTCTTTTCTTCTTTTTTTTTTTCTCTTTTTTTTTGTTCCTTTTTTTTCTTTTTTTTTGCCCTTTTTTTTGATAAACTATCAATGGGAGCAAGAACAAAGATATGAAATTATGGATCAACAACAAAGAGGAAATTGAAATAAAAAGAAATTAAGCACTAGACGATAAACAAAACCTCAATTGGATGTCTAGGCTCTGATACCAAATGATGCAAACCTCAACAAACTTGTTGTGAGACCCAACGTCAATAGATGGAATCAACTTTAGGATCACCCAATAGTAGTTTCAAAGTTTAGGACTAATGACCCCGTGGTTATATGACAACCAGAAACCAATAGTATCAAGAAAGGCATATTGACCCCGTTGCTATGGAAGAGCAAGAAACCAATATTATAAGGGTTGGAAATCAAGTGGTTGCACTTGAAATTTCCGCAAGTTCTACAGAAGAACAGTTTGGAGGAAATTCTCACAAGATAATTCTCATTCTAGTGTGTCTTACAATGAAGAACTCCCAAGTATTTATAGGCTTACAAGAATAGTCTAGAATAGGCATTAAATAGCCTTGAAAACATGAGAAAGAACTTTGCTTCTAATATGGTCTAGGTTCAGCCTTCTTGGAAACCATCAAAACACCTTTTGGCCTTCTCTATGCCAATATTAAATGCCTAGTGGATGTCACTTCGAAATTACTCATTCTAGAGCCTTCTTTGCTTAATTTGGGCCTAATCAAACTCCATTTGTATTTCTAACACATTAATAACTTTAAGGCCCATTTCTTCAAGTGGTCTTGGTTCTTGAAATAAGTTATTTTGGACTTCTTCTTGAAGCTTCTTAGCCCGAGCTCTAGTGATAGGTCCATTTGGTATTTTCAACTCCATTAAGTATTCTTCTTGGCCCAACTCTTCTTCAATGCCATCTTTGCCCACATCAATAACTTAGGTTTTAACCACAAGTCATGTAACAGTAAACCTCATTTGCTTGATACATTAAGTTCTTTTGGAACAAATCGATTGAAGTGAAGGTTCTTATACTTCATCAAACGCATTACTAAGTCTTAGTTACGCGTCCATGAAGCTTATTGGGTCCTCAATACACGTCGTTGTCATCACTTCAAGTTAAAACATTGAACGTGAAATGGATAACTTAGGTTCTAACCACAAGTCCTGTAACAGTGAACCTCATTTGCTTGATACGTTCAGTTCTTTTGGGACAAATCGATTGAAGTGAAGGTTCTTATACTTCATCAAACGCATTACTAAGTCTTAGTTACGCGTCCATGAAGCTTATTGGGTCCTCAATACACGTCGTTGTCATCAAATCAAATTAAAACATTGAAAGTGAAATGGATAACTTAGATTCTAACCACAAGTCATGTAACAGTAAACCTCATTTGCTTGATACGTTAAGTTCTTTTGGAACAAATCGATTGAAGTGAAGGTACTTATACTTCATCAAACGCATTACTAAGTTTTAGTTATGCATCCATGAAGCTTATTGGGTCCTCAATACACCTCGTTGTCATCACTTCAATTTAAAACATTGAAAGTGAAATGGATAACTTAGGTTCTAACCACAAGTCCTGTAATAGTAAACCTCATTTGCTTGATACGTTCAGTTCTTTAGGAACAAATCGATTGAAGTGAATGTTCTTATACTTCATCCAACGCATTACTAAGTCTTAGTTACGCATCCATGAAGCTTACTGGGTCCTCAAAACACGTCGTTGTCATCACTTCAAGTTAAAGCATTGAACGTGAAATGGATAACTTAGGTCAAGTTAATACATGACTTGTGATTAGAACCTAACGTATCAGGTTCTAATCACAAGTCATGTAACAGTAAACCTCATTTGCTTGATACGTTCAGTTCTTTTGCAACAAATCATTTGAAGTGAAGGTTCTTATACTTCATCAAACGCATTACTAAGTCTTAGTTACGCGTCCATGAAGCTTACTGGGTTCTCAATACACGTCAATGTCATCACTTCAAGTTAAAACATTGAACGTTAAATGGATAACTTATGTTCTAACCACAAGTCATGTAACAGTAAACCTCATTTGCCTGATACGTTAAGTTCTTTTGGAACAAATCGATTGAAGTGAAGGTTCTTATACTTCATCAAACGCATTACTAAGTCTTAGTTACGCGTCCATGAAGCTTATTGGGTCCTCAATACACGTCGTTGTCATCACTTCAAATTAAAACATTGAACGTTAAATGGATAACTTATGTTCTAACCACAAGTTATGTAACAGTAAACCTCATTTGCTTGATACGTTCAGTTCTTTTGCAACAAATTGATTGAAGTGAAGGTTCTTATACTTCATCCAACGTATTACTAAGTCTTAGTTACGCGTCCATGAAGTTTATTGGGTCTTCAATACACGTCGTTGTCATCACTTCAAGTTAAAACATTAAACGTGAAATGGATAACTTAGGTTCTAATCACAAGTCATGTAACAGTAAACTTCATTTGCTTGATACGTTCAGTTCATTTGCAACAAATCGATTGAAGTGAAGGTTCTTATACTTCATCAAACGCATTACTAAGTCTTAGTTACGCGTCGATGAAGCTTATTGGGTCCTCAATACACGTCGTTGTCATCACTTCAAAACAAAACATTGAACGTGAAATGGATAACTTAGGTTCTAACCACAAGTCATGTAACAGTAAACCTCATTTGCTTGATACGTTATGTTCTTTTGCAACAAATCGATTGAAGTGAAGGTTCTTATACTTCATCAAACGCATTACTAAGTCTTAGTTACGCGTCCATGAAGCTTATTGGGTCCTCAATACACGTCGTTGTCATCACTTCAAGTCAAAACATTGAACGTGAAATGGATAACTTAGGTTCTAACCACAAGTCAAGTAACAGTAAACCTCATTTGCTTGATACGTTAAGTTCTTTTGCAACAAATCGATTGAAGTGAAGGTTCTTATACTTCATCAAACGCATTACTAAGTCTTAATTACGCGTCCATGAAGCTTATTGGGTCCTCAATTCACGTCGTTGTCATCACTTCAAGTTAAAACATTGAACGTGAAATGGATAACTTAGGTTCTAACCACAAATCATGTAACAGTAAACCTCATTTGCTTGATACGTTAAGTACTTTTGGAACAAATCAATTGAAGTGAAGGTTCTTATACTTCATCAAACGAATTACTAAGTCTTAGTTACGCGTCCATGAAGCTTATTGGGTCCTCAATACACGTCGTTGTCATCACTTCAAGTTAAAACATTGAAAGTGAAATGGATAACTTAGGTTCTAACCACAAGTCATGTAACAGTAAACCTCATTTGCTTGAAACGTTAAGTTTTTTTGTAACAAATCGATTTAAGTGAAGGTTCTTATACTTCATCAAACGCATTACTAAGTCTTAGTTACTCGTCGATGAAGATTATTGGGTCCTCAATACATGTCGTTGTCATCACTTCAAGTTAAAACATTAAACGTGAAATGGATAAATTAGGTTCTAACCACAAGTCATGTAACAGTAAACCTCATTTGCTTGATACGTTCAGTTCTTTTGGAACAAATCGATTGAAGTGAAGGTTCTTATACTTCATCAAACGCATTACTAAGTCTTAGTTACGCGTTCATGAAGCTTATTGGGTCCTCAATACACGTCGTTGTCATCAATTCAACTCAAAACATTGAAGGTGAAATAGATAATTTAGGTTTTAACCACAAGTCATGTAACAATAAACTTCATTTGCTTGATACGTTCAGTACTTTTGGAACAAATCGATTGAAGTGAAGGTTCTTATACTTCATCAAACGCATTACTAAATCTTAGGTACGCGTCCATGAAGCTTATTGGGTCCTCAATACACGTCGTTGTCATCACTTTAATTTAAAACATTGAACGTGAAATGGATAACTTAGGTTCTAACCACAAGTCATGTAACAGTAAACCTCATTTGCTTGATACGTTAAGTTCTTTTGGAACAAATAGATTGAAGTCAAGGTTCTTATACTTCATCAAACGCATTACTAAGTCTTAGTTACGCGTCCATGAAGCTTATTGGGTCCTCAATACACGTCGTTGTCATCACTTCAAGTTAAAACATTGAAAGTGAAATGGATAACTTAGGTTCTAACCACAAGTCATGTAACAGTAAACCTCATTTGCTTGAAACGTTAAGTTTTTTTGTAACAAAACGATTGAAGTGAAGGTTCTTATACTTCATCAAACGCATTACTAAGTCTTAGTTACGCGTCCATGAAGCTTATTGGGTCCTCAATACACGTCGTTGTCATCACTTCAAGTTAAAACATTGAAAGTGAAATGGATAACTTAGGTTCTAACCACAAGTCATGTAACAGTAAACCTCATTTGCTTGAAACGTTAAGTTTTTTTGTAACAAAACGATTGAAGTCAAGGTTCTTATACTTCATCAAACGCATTACTAAGTCTTAGTTACGCGTCCATGAAGCTTATTGGGTCCTCAATACACGTCGTTGTCATCACTTCAAGTTAAAACATTGAAAGTGAAATGGATAACTTAGGTTCTAACCACAAGTCATGTAACAGTAAACCTCATTTGCTTGAAACGTTAAGTTTTTTTTGTAACAAAACGATTGAAGTGAAGGTTCTTATACTTCATCAACGCATTACTAAGTCTTAGTTACGCGTCCATGAAGCTTATTGGGTCCTCAATACACGTCGTTGTCATCACTTCAAGTTAAAACATTGAAAGTGAAATGGATAACTTAGGTTCTAACCACAAGTCATGTAACAGTAAACCTCATTTGCTTGAAACGTTAAGTTTTTTTGTAACAAAACGATTGAAGTGAAGGTTCTTATACTTCATCAAACGCATTACTAAGTCTTAGTTACGCGTCCATGAAGCTTATTGGGTCCTCAATACACGTCGTTGTCATCACTTCAAGTTAAAACATTGAAAGTGAAATGGATAACTTAGGTTCTAACCACAAGTCATGTAACAGTAAACCTCATTTGCTTGAAACGTTAAGTTTTTTTGTAACAAAACGATTGAAGTGAAGGTTCTTATACTTCATCAAACGCATTACTAAGTCTTAGTTACGCGTCCATGAAGCTTATTGGGTCCTCAATACACGTCGTTGTCATCACTTCAAGTTAAAACATTGAATGTGAAATGGATAACTTATGTTCTAACCACAAGTCATGTAACAGTAAATCTCATTTGCTTGATACGTTTAGTTCTTTTGGAACAAATCGATTGAAGTGAAGGTTCTTATACTTCATCAAACGCATTACTAAGTCTTAGTTACGCGTCAATGAAGCTTATTGGGTCCTCAATACACGTCGTTGTCATCACATCAAGCTACAACATTGAAAGTGAAATGGATAACTTAGGTTCTAACCACAAGTCATGTAACAGTAAACCTCATTTGCTTGATACGTTCAGTACTTTTGGAACAAATCGATTGAAGTGAAGGTTCTTATACTTCATCAAACGCATTACTAAATCTTAGGTACGCGTCCATGAAGCTTATTGGGTCCTCAATACACGTCGTTGTCATCACTTTAATTTAAAACATTGAACGTGAAATGGATAACTTAGGTTCTAACCTCAAGTCATGTAACAGTAAACCTCATTTGCTTGATACGTTAAGTTCTTTTGGAACAAATAGATTGAAGTGAAGGTTCTTATACTTCATCAAACGCATTACTAAGTCTTAGTTACGCGTCCATGAAGCTTATTGGGTCCTCAATACACGTCGTTGTCATCACTTCAAGTTAAAACATTGAAAGTGAAATGGATAACTTAGGTTCTAACCACAAGTCATGTAACAGTAAACCTAATTTGCTTGAAACGTTAAGTTTTTTTGTAACAAAACGATTGAAGTGAAGGTTCTTATACTTCATCAAACGCATTACTAAGTCTTAGTTACGCGTCCATGAAGCTTATTGGGTCCTCAATACACGTCGTTGTCATCACTTCAAGTTAAAACATTGAATGTGAAATGGATAACTTATGTTCTAACCACAAGTCATGTAACAGTAAATCTCATTTGCTTGATACGTTTAGTTCTTTTGGAACAAATCGATTGAAGTGAAGGTTCTTATACTTCATCAAACGCATTACTAAGTCTTAGTTACGCGTCAATGAAGCTTATTGGTTCCTCAATACACGTCGTTGTCATCACATCAAGCTACAACATTGAAAGTGAAATGGATAACTTAGGTTCTAACCACAAGTCATGTAACAGTAAACCTCATTTGCTTGATACGTTCAGTTCTTTTGTAACAAATCGATTGAAGTGAAGGTTCTTATACTTCATCAAACGCATTACTAAGTCTTAGTTACCCGTCCATGAAGCTTATTCTGTCCTCAATACACGTCGTTGTCATCACTTCAAGTTAAAACATTGAAGGTGAAATGGATAATTTAGGTTTTAACCACAAGTCATGTAACAATAAACTTCATTTGCTTGATACGTTCAAGTACTTTTGGAACAAATTGATTGAAGTGAAGGTTCTTATACTTCATCAAACGCATTACTAAATCTTAGGTACGCGTCCATGAAGCTTATTGGGTCCTCAATACACGTCGTTGTCATCACTTTATTTGAAAACATTGACCGTGAAATGGATAACTTAGGTTCTAACCACAAGTCATGTAACAGTAAACCTCATTTGCTTGATACGTTAAGTTCTTTTGGAACAAATAGATTGAAGTGAAGGTTCTTATACTTCATCAAACGCATTACTAAGTCTTAGTTAAGCGTCCATGAAGCTTATTGTGTCCTCATTACACGTCGTTGTCATCACTTCAAGTTAAAACATTGAAGGTGAAATGGATAACTTAGGTTCTAACCACAAGTCATGTAACAGTAAACCTCATTTGCTTGATACGTTCAGTTCTTTTGGAACAAATCGATTGAAGTGAAGGTTCTTATACTTCATCAAACGCATTACTAAGTCTTAATTACGCGTCCATGAAGCTTATTGTGTCCTCAATACACGTCGTTGTCAGAACTTCAAGTTAAACATTGAAGATGAAATGGATAACTTAGGTTCGAACCGCAAGTCATGTAACGGTAAACCTCATTTTCTTGATACGTTCAGTTCATTTGGAACAAATCGATTGAAGGGAAGATTCTTATACTTCATCAAACGCATTACAAAGTATTAATTACGCGTCCATGATGCTTATTGTGTCCTCAACACACGTCGTTGTTATCACTTCAAGTTCAGATAACTTAGGTTCTAACCACAAGTCATGTAACAGTAAACCTCATTTGCTTGATACGTTCAGTTCTTTTGGAACAAATCGATTGAAATGAAGGTTCTTACACTTCATCAAACGCATTACTTAGTCTTAATAATGCGTCCATGTAGTTTATTGGGTCCTCAATACACGTCGTTGTCATCACTTCAAGTTAAAACATTGAAGGTGAAATGGATAACTTAGGTTCTAACCACAAGTCATGTAACAGTAAACCTTATTGCTTGATACGTTCAGTTCTTTTCGAACAAATCGATTGAAGTGATGATTCTTATACTTCATCAAACGCATTACTAAGTCTTAATTACGCGTCCAAAGATTCAATTGAAGATACGAGCGGCCCAAAGAGAAGATTAAGAAGCCCAAGATTATTGAAAGATCTTTTGAAGTAGGGGAAGCCGAAATTACATGAAGATTTGGGAGGATGCGATGCACATGCACATGTAAGAATAAAAACACATATGCCATGCACATGCACATGTAGGAATTAAAGAGGATATATGCCAAGCACATGCATATACGAGGAATTAAAAGGTCACATGCAAAGCACATGCAAACATTACAAATCATGTGGGAAAAGATCTTATCCAGCTGAATCTACACAAATCAATTCAAGTCACGTTCAAATGGAGTTTAAACAAGAGATGACATCTGATCATGCCAAGGATCATTATCTCACTATTTTATTAGTTATTTTATTTTAATTTTCGTTTTTTTTAATTATTTAGTTTAATTTTAATGTGTAGCCTATTTAATGGCAAAATTATTTGATTTAAAAAAAAAAGAACAAGTTTGAATTAAAAAATTGAGAGTTTTTTAGAGAGAATTTCTCTTTAGTTCTTTGCGAAGCACAACGATCTTCTTCAAGTCACGCTTGAAGAAAATCGCTTGAAAGCTTTGGTTCTTACCAACGAGTTTAGTCTGGGTCAAGCTCCTGTTTTGATAGCTTTGGTTCAGCCAACAGGTATGGCTCGGGTCAAGCTCATATTTTGATAACTACGGTTCTAACGAATTATTCGATTTGGGTCCTAGTTCCTTACTTTATTCATGAATCGAAAAGGCGTTCCTTTGAATTATTCCGCGATGTTGTCGGGTCCCGGGTCCTTTCGATCCGAGGTTCGCATCAATTGAGGACATAATAAGCTTCATGGACGCGTAATTAAGACTTAGTAATGCGTTTGATAAAGTATAAGAACCATCACTTCAATCGATTTGTTCGAAAAGAACTGAACGTATCAAGCAATAAGGTTTACTGTTACATGACTTGTGGTTAGAACCTAAGTTATCCATTTCACCTTCAATGTTTTAACTTGAAATGATGACAACGACGTGTATTGAGGACACAATAAGCTTCATAGACGCGGAATTAAGACTTAGTAAGGCGTTTGATGAAGTATAATAACGTTCACTTCAATCGATTTGTTCAAAAAAGAACTAAATGAATCAAGCAAATGAGGTTTACTGTTACATGACTTGTGGTTAGAACCTAAGTTATCCATTTCACCTTTAATGTTTTTACTTGAAGTGATGAAAGTGACGTGTATTGAGGACCCATTAAGCTTCATGGGCACCTAATTAAGATTTAGTATTGCGTTTGATGAAGTATAATAACCTTAAGTTTAATCGATTTGTTCCAAAAGAACTGAACGTATCAAGCAGATGAGGTTTACTGTTAAATGACTTGTGGTTAGAACCAAAGTTATCCATTTCACCTTCAATGTTTTAACTTGAAGTGATGAAAGCGATGTGTATTGAGGACCCATTAATCTACATGGACGCCTAATTAAAACTTAGTAATGCGTTTGATGAAATATAATAACCTTCACTTCAATCGATTTGTTCCAAAAGAACTGAACGTATCAAGCAAATGAGGTTGACTGTTACATGACTTGTGGTTAGAACCTAAGTTATCGATTTCACCTTCAATGTTTTAACTTGAAGTGATGAGAACGACGTGTATTGTGGACCCAATAAGCTTCGTGGACGCGTAATTAAGACTATGTAATGCGTTTGATGAAATATAAGAACCTTCACTTCAATCGATTTGTTCCAAAAAAACTGAACGTATCAAGAAAAGGAGGTTGACAGTTACATAACTTGTGGTTAGAACCTAAGTTATCCATTTCACCTTCAATGTTTTAACTTGAGGTGATGAGAACGACGTGTATTGAGGACCCAATAACCTTCTTGGACGCTTAATTAAAACTTAGTAATGCGTTTGATGAAGTATAAGAATCTTCAGTTGAATCGATTTGTTCCAAAAGAACTGAACGTATCAAGCAAATGAGATTTACTGTTACATGACTTGTGGTTAGAACCTAAGTTATGGATTTCACCTTCAATGTTTTAACTTGAAGTGATTACAACGACGTGTATTGAGGACCCAATAAGCTTCAAGGACGCGTTATTAAGACTAAGTAATGGGTTTGATGAAGTGTAAAAACCTTCACTTCAATCGATTTGTTCCAAAAGAAGTGAACGTATCAAGCAAATGAGGTTTACTGTTACATTACTTGTGGTTAGATCCGAAGTTATCCATTTCAACTTTATTGTTTTAACTTGAAGTGATGACAACGACGTGTGTTGAGGGCACACTAAGCTTCATGAACGCGTAATTAAGACTCAGTAATGCGTTTGATGAAGTATAAAAACGTTCACTTCAATCGATTTGTTCCAAAAGAACTGAACGTATCAAGTAAATGAGGTTTACTGTTACATGACTTGTGGTTAGAACCTAAGTTATCCATTTCACCTTCAATGTTTTAACTTGAAGTGATGACAACGACGTGTATTGAGGACACAATAAGCTTCATGGACGCGTAATTAAGACTTAGTAATGCGTTTGATGAAGTATAAGAACCTTCACTTCAATCGATTTGTTCCAAAAGAACTGAACGTATCAAGCAAATGAGGTTGACTGTTACCCGACTTGTGGTTAGAACCTAAGTTATCTATTTCACCTTCAATGTTTTAACTTGAAGTGATGACAACGACGTGTATTGAGGACACAATAAGCTTCATGGACGCGTAATTAAGACTTAGTAATGCGTTTGATGAAGTATAAGAACCTTCACTTCAATCGATTTGTTCCAAAGAACTGAACTTATCAAGCAAATGAGGTTGACTGTTACATGATTTGGGGTTAGAACCTAAGTTATCCATTTCACCTTCAATGATTTAACTTGAGGTGATGATAACGACGTGTATTGAGGACCCAATAAGCTTCATGGACACTTAATTAGGACTTAATAATGCGTTTGATGAAGTATAAGAATCTTCACTTCAATCGATTTGTTCCAAAAGAACTGAACGTATCAAGCAAATGAGGTTTACTGTTATATGACTTTTTGTTAGAACCTAAGTTATGGATTTCACCTTCAATGTTTTAACTAGAAGTGATGACAACGACGTGTATTGAGGACCCAATAAGCTTCATGCACGCGTTATTAAGACTAAGTAATGCATTTGATGAAGTGTAAAAACCTTCACTTCAATCGATTTGTTCCAAAAGAACTGAACGTATCAAGCAAATGACGTTTACTGTTACATTACTTGTGGTTAGATCCTAAGTTATCCGTTTCAACTTCATTGTTTTAACTTGAAGTGATGACAACGACGTGTGTTGAGGACACACTAAGCTTCATGGACGCGTAATTAAGACTTAGTAATGCGTTTGATGAAGTATAAGAATCTTCACTGCAACCGATTTGATCATAAAGAACTGAACGTATCAAGCAAATGAGGTTTACTGTTACATGACTTGTGCTTAGAACCTAAGTTATCGATCTCACCTTCAATGTTTTAACTTGAAGTGATGACAACGACGTGTATTGAAGACCCATAAGCTTCATGGACGCGTAATTAAGACTAAGTAATGCGTTGATGAAGTATAAGAACCTTCACTTCAATCGATTTGTTCCAAAGAACTGAACGTATCAAGCAAATGAGGTTGACTGTTACCAGACTTGTGGTTAGAACCTAAGTTATCGATTTCACCTTCAATGTTTTAACTTGAAGTGATGACAACGACGTGTAGTTGAGGACACAATAAGCTTCATGGACGCGTAATTAAGACTTAGTAATGCGTTTGTGAAGTATAAGAATCTTCACTTCAATCGATTTGTTCCAAAGAACTGAACGTATCAAGAAAATGAGGTTTACTGTTACATGACTTTGTGGTTAGAACCTAAGTTATCCGATTTCACCTTCAATGTTTTAACTTGAAGTGATGACAACGACGTGTATTGAGGACCCAATAAGCTTCATGGACGCGTTATTAAGACTAAGTAATACGTTTGATGAAGTGTAAGAACCTTCACATCAATCGATTTGTTCCAAAAGAACTGAACGTATCAAGCAAATGAGGTTTACTGTTACATGACTTGTGGTTAGAACCTAAGTTATCTGTTTCAACTTCAATGTTTTAACTTGAAGTGATAACAACGACGTGTGTTGAGGACACAATAAGGATCATGGACGCGTAATTAATACTTTGTGATGCATTTGATGAAGTATAAGAATCTTCCCTGCAATCGATTTGTTCCAAAAGAACTGAACGTATCAAGAAAATTAGGTTTACCGTTACATGACTTGCGGTTCGAACCTAAGTTATCCATTTCATCTTCACGGTTTAACTTGAAGTGATGACAACGACGTGTGTATTGAGGACACAATAAGCTTCATGGACGCGTAATTAAGACTTAGTAATGCGTTTGATGAAGTATAAGAATCTTCACTTCAATCGATTTGTTCCAAAAGAACTGAACGTATCAAGCAAATGAGGTTTACTGTTACATGACTTGTGGTTAGAACCTAAGTTATCCATTTCACCTTCAATGTTTTAACTTGAAGTGATGACAACGACGTGTGTTGAGGACACACTAAGCTTCATGGACGCGTAATTAAGACTTAGTAATGCGTTTGATAAAGTATAAGAATCGTTCACTTCAATCGATTTGTTCCAAAAGAACTAACGTATCAAGCAAATGAGGTTTACTGTTACTATGACTTGTGGTTAGACCTAAGTTATCCATTTCAACTTCGATGTTTTAACTTGAAGTGATGAGCAACGACGTGTGTTGAGGACACAATAACTTCATGGACGCTTAATTAAGAATTAAGTAATGCGTTTGATGAAGTATAAGAATCCTTCACTTCAATCGATTTGATTCCTAAAAGAACTGAACGTATCAAGCAAAGAGGTTGACTGTTACATGACTTGTGGTTAGAACCTAAGTTATCGATTTAACCTTCAATGTTTTAACTTGAAGTGATGACAACGACGTGTATTGAGGACTAAATAAGCTTCATAGACTCGTAATTAAGACTAAGTAATGCGTTTGATGAAGTATAAGAACCTTCACTTCAATCGATTTGTTCCAAAAGAACTGAACGTATCAAGCAAATGAGGTTTACTGTTACATGACTTGTGGTTAGAACCTAAGTTATCCGTTTCAACTTCAATGTTTTAACTTGAAGTGATGACAACGACGTGTGTTGAGGACACAATAAGCATCATGGACGCGTTATTAAGACTTAGTAATGCGTTTGATGAAGTATAAGAATCTTCACTTCAATCGATTTGTTCCAAAAGAACATAACGTATCAAGCAAATGAGGTTTACTTTTCCATTACTTGTGGTTCAAACCTAAGTTATCAATTTCACCTTCAATGTTTAACTTGAGGTGATGAGAACGACGTGTATTAAGGACCCAATAAGCTTCATGGACCCGTAATTAAGACTTAGTAATGCATTTGATGAAGTATAAGAATCTTCACTTCAATCGATTTGTTCCAAAAGAACATAACGTATCAAGCAAATGAGGTTTACTTTTCCATGACTTGTGGTTCGAACCTAAGTTATCCATTTCACCTTCAATGTTTAACTTGAGGTGATGAGAACGACGTGTATTGAGGACCCAATAAGCTTCATGGACGCGTAATTAAGACTTAGTAATGCGTTTGATGAAGTATAAGAACCTTCACTTCAATCGATTTTTTCTAAAAGAACTGAACGTATCAAGCAATTTGAGATTTGCTGTTACATGACTTGTGGTTAGATCCTAAGTTATCCATTTCACCTTCAATCTTTTAACTTGAAGTGATGATAACGACATGTATTGACGACCCAATAAGCTTCATGGACGTGTAATTAAGACTAAGTAATGCGTTTGATAAAGTATAAGAATCTTCACTTCAATCGATTTGTTCCAAAAGAACTGAACGTATCAATCAAATGAGGTTTACTGTTACATGACTTGTTGTTAGAACCTAAGTTATCCATTTCACCTTCAATCTTTTAACTTGAAGTGATGACAACGATGTGTATTGAGAACCCAATAAGCTTCATGGACACGTAATTAAGACTTAGTAATCCGTTTGATAAAGTATAAGAACCATAACTTCAATCGATTTGTTTTAAAATAACTGAACGTATCAAGCAAATGAGGTTGACTGTTACATGACTTTTGGTTGGAACTGATGCGAATCTCGGATCGAAAGGACTCGGGACCTGACAACAACGCGGAATAATTCTAGGAACGCCTTTTTGATTCATGAATAAAGTAAGGAACTAAGACCCCAATCGAAGAATTCGATGGAACCCTAGTTATCAAAACATGAGCTTGACCCGAGCCACACCTGTTGGCTGAACCAAAGCTATCAAAACAAGAGCTTGACCCAGACCAAACTCGTTGGTAAGAACCAAAGCTATCAAGCGAGATTCTTCAAACGTGACTTGAAGAAGATCGTTGTTCTTCGCAAAGAACCAAAGAGAAATCATCTCTAAAAAACTCAATTTTTAATTCAAACTTCTTCTTTATTAAATCAAATAGTTTGCCATTAAATAGGCTACACATTAAAATTAAATTAAATAATAATAAAAAATGATAATTAAAATAAAATAACTAATAAAATCGTGAGATAATGATCCTTGGCATAATCAGATATCATCTCACGTTTGAATATGATTTGAATTGATTTGAGTAGATTCTGTCGGAATAGATCTTTTCCCAAGAGATTTGTATGATTTGCAAGTGCTTTGCATGTGACCTTTTGATTCCTCGTATATGCATGTGCTTGGCGCATGTCCTCTTTAATTCCTACATGTGCATGTGCATGGCACATGTGTTTTAATTCTTACATGTGCATGTGCGTCGCACCCTTTCTTCAAAAGATCTTCCAATAATCTTGGGCTTCTTGCTCTTGTCATTGGGCCCACCGTATCTTCAATTGGATCTTTATTCTTGGGCTTTGAGTTGGTCTCAACTTGGATCACATCATAAACCAAGTAATGTGGATCTCTATCTCTTTCCAACCAACGTGAATCTTTATCTCTTTGTACTTTGTGTGGATCTCTACCCTTCTCTCTCCAATCCATTGGGATTTGTGGAGCCCAATTCCGTGCCTTGTGGGTCTTATTTTGCCAAGTTTGTGGGGCCCACTTCCATGCTACAAAACTCTTTATTTTTATAGTCACCTGCTTTTGTTGTGATCGCTCTTTTCCTCGGGTTTCCAAGACTAAACCATGTGAAGCTTTGTTCGTTGGACCTCCTTATCTTCTAATAGATCATGGTCCTTGACATTGAGATTTATCGCTTCTCGGTTCACATCAGGAACCTAAGTTATCCATTTCACCTTCAATGTTTTAACTTGAAGATATGACAACGACGTGTATTGAGGACCCAATAAGTTTCATGGACGCGTAATTAAGACTAAGTAATGCGTTTGATGAAGTATAAGAACCTTCACTTCAATTGATTTGTTCCAAAAGAACTGAACGTATCAAAAAATGAGGTTGACTGTTACATGACTTGTGGTTAGAACCTAAGTTATCCATTTCACCTTCAATGTTTAACTTTAGGTGATGAGAACGACGTGTATTGAGGACCCAATAAGCTTCATGGAAGCGTAATTAAGACTAAGTAATGCGTTTGATGAAGTATAAGAACCTTCACTTCAATTGATTTGTTCCAAAAGAACTGAACGTATCAAGAAAATGAGGTTGACTGTTACATGGCTTGTGGTTAGAACCTAAGTTATCCATTTCACCTTCAATGTTTTAACTTTAGGTGATGAGAACGACGTGTATTGAGGACCCAATAAGCTTAATGGACGCTTAATTAAGACTTAGTAATGCGTTTGATGAAGTATAAGAACCTTCACTTCAATCGATTTGTTCCAAAAAGAAAATGAAACGGTACAAGAAACCTGAGGTGATGTTACATGCTTGTGGTTAGAACCTAAGTTATCCATTTCACCTTCAATGTTTTAACTTGAAGTGATGACAACGACTTGTATTGAGGACACAATAAGCTTTATAGACGCGTAATTAATACTTAGTAAGGCGTTTGATGAAGTATAATATCCTTCACTTCAATCGATTTGTTCCAAAAGAACTGAATGTATCAAGCAAATGAGGTTGACTGTTACATGACTTGTGGTTAGAACCTAAGTTATCCATTTCACCTTCAATGTTTTAACTTGAAGTGATGACAACGATGTGTATTGAGGACACAATAAGCTTCATGGAAGCGTAATTAAGACTAAGTAATGCATTTGATGAAGTATAAGAACCTTCACTTCAATCGATTTGTTCCAAAAGAACTAAACGTATCAAGAAAATGAGGTTGACTGTTACATGACTTGTGGGTAGAACCTAAGTTATCCATTTCACCTTCAATGTTTTAACTTGAGGTAATGAGAACGACGTGTATTGAGGACCCAATAAGCTTCATGGACGCTTAATTAAGACTTAGTAATGCGTTTGATGAAGTATAAGAATCTTCACTTCAATCGATTTGTTCCAAAAGAACTGAACGTATCAAGCAAATTAGGTTTACTGTTACTTGACTTGTGGTTAGAACCTAAGTTATCCATTTCACCTTCAATCTTTTAACTTGAAGTGATGACAACGACGTGTATTAAGGACTACTGACCCCGTGGCTTTTTGACAACCAGAAACCAATAGTATCAAGAAAGGAATATTGACCCCGTTGCTATGGAAGAGCAAGAAACCAATATTATAAGGGTAGGAAATCAAGTGGTTGCACTTGAAATTTCCGCAAGTTCTACAGAAGAACAGTTTGGAGGAAATTCTCACAAGATAAATCTCATTCTAGTCTGTCTTACAATGAAGAACTCCCAAGTATTTATAGGCTTACAAGAATAGTCTAGAATAGACATTAAATACCCTTGAAAACATAAGAAAGAACTTTGCTACTAATATTAACTAGGTTCAGCCTTCTTTGGAAACCATCAAAACACCCTTTGGCCTTCTCTATGACAATATTAAATGCTTAGTGGATGTCACTTCGAAATTACCCCTTCTAGAGCCTTCTTTGCTTAATTGGTGATCATTTGGGCCTAATCAAACTCCATTTGTATTTGTAACACATTAATAACTTTAAGGCCCATTTTTTCCAGTGGTCTTGGTTCTTGAAATAAGTTATTTTGGACTTCTTCTTGAAGCTTCTTGGCCCGAGCTCTAGTGATAGGTCCATTTGGTATTTTTAATTCCATTAAGTATTCTTCTTGGCCCAATTCTTCTTCAATGCCATCCTTGCCCACATCATTCTCCCTCTCTTGAAAAGGATTCGTCCTCGAATCTGGACCTACATAGAAAGGAGAGAGGTCAGTTACATTAAAAGTAGCACTCACTTGATAATCAGCTGGTAGATCAATGATATAAGCATTATCATTAATCTTTTCCAAAACTTGGAATGGTCCATCTCCACGAGGATTGAGTTTACACTTTCTTTGTTGGGGAAAACGTTCTTTACGAAAATGAACCCAAACCAAATCTCCTTGTTGAAAAGTGATGTGCTTTCTTCCTTTGTTTGCATGGGCAGCAGCTTGCTCATTCCGTTTGATGATATGCTAGCGTGCGTCTTCATGAAGTTTCTTTACCAATTCTGCCTTCTTCTTCCCATCTAGGCTAATGGTCTCATTAATAGGCGATGGAAGTAAATCCAATGGAGTTAACGGATTAAAACCATAAACAATTTCAAAAGGAGAATAAGAAGTAGAAGAATGCATTGTTCTATTATAAGCAAACTCAATAAAAGGAATACAATCTTCCCATGATTTTAAATGGTTCTTTATTACTACTCGTAAAAGAGTTCCCAGGGTCCTGTTTACTTCATGGACGCGTAACTAAGACTTAGTAATGCGTTTGATGAAGTATAAGAACCTTCACTTCAATCGATTTGTTACAAAAGAACTGAACGTATCAAGAAAATGAGGTTTACTGTTACATGACTTGTGGTTAGAACCTAAGTTATCCGTTTCACGTTCAATGTTTTAAATTGAGGTGATGAGAACGACGTGTATTGAGGACCCAATAACCTTCATGGACGCTTAATTAAAACTTAATAATGCGTTTGATGAAGTATAAGAATCTTCACTTGAATTGATTTGTTCCAAAAGAACTGAACGTATCAAGCAAATGAGGTTTACTGTTACATGACTTGTGGTTAGAACCTAAGTTATGGATTTCACCTTCAATGTTTTAACTTGAAGTGATGACAACGACGTGATGAGGACCTCAAGACGGATACATTACAAGTGGATGGACCAATAACGAGAGCAAAGGCAAAGCAGATCAAGGAGCAAATGAGCAATTTGGTCCGTCAAATCTTACCTAAAGAAGGAAATTGCGTTCAGAAGCAAGAACCAGAGATTGTTCTTTTAATCCAAGCTATTTTGGGATGATTTTTATGTCATTTTCGTTTTATTTATTTATTTAATTCGATTGTTGTTTTTAGGGTTTAAAAAGTACTTGTCGTATGTCAAGTCATAAGTTGTCATTATTTTAGCAATTGTCATTATTTTAATTAAGAGTTACAAGGACAAGATAGTAATTTTGTTCTTGAAACCCTAGCATGAAGGGGTGTTTCATGCCTATATATTCATTCCTAGTTGAATAAAAAAAAAGGGATTCAGGTTTTATCTAATTGTGAGAGAATTTCTCTTAGTTTCTTGAAGAAACTCCGAACTTATCAAGGTTCTCCTTGTGGCGTTCAAAATCTGACTTATCAAACGAACAGGCATATTCGTTTGTGGCGTCCTCCTTATTCCAAGGTTCGGATCTGTATAGATTTCGGGTCAAGGATTTCCTCTTCGAACTTGTAGATTCTGGGTTAGCGACGACGCCAATATTTTGATCGTGGGTCACCGTCACATCGTTGGCGTGGTTCGCATCATTTGGTATCAGAGCCAGGTTCGAGTTCGTCAGGTTCTATCCCTCCTTTCCGTTTTGTTTTGTTTCAGAAATTTTAATCTTGAGTCTTGAAATCTATTTCAATTTATTTCGATGATTCGCTATTCAAATATGCGTCAAACGAAAACATCGTCTTCATATGAATCATAGAACGTCGTGTCAGCTTTCTGATCTGTGTTGAAACGTCAAAATCGGATCTTGTTTGCTTATTCAAAAGTGAATATTTGTAACTGTCAAGGATTGGTGATTCTCAAAAGTATTTCGCAGTTTTCATCTTGATAACGATTCCGATTGCGAAAGTGTTATTCTTTAAGTTGTTAGATGAGATTTTGATCTTTCCAAATCGTACCTAAACGTAAAATTCCGATCTGGTTTGGGCACTAAAAAGTTATCTACAAATTCAGTTACCAATTCGGTTACAAATTCGGTTACAATTCGGTTACAAATTCGGTTACCAATTCTGTTACAAATTCGGTTACCAATTCGGTTACAAATTCAAAAAAAAAAAAAAAAAAAAAATGTGTTTCTCTAAATCTATTCAACTACCTTACCTCATTGGATTGTTCCTTTGCATCCTTATACTATTCTGATTATTTTGAGCTAGTTCTTTCATCACTAATTGTAGTGTCTGTTATTTTGGTTTGTCTTGTTTAGTTCGCCACTTGTGAACTTCCATTACTATTCGGTTAGTTTCGAAAGAAATCAAAGAGAATTCAAGTGGAAAAAGGCACGAGTGAGTGAGAATATTAGAGGGTAACAGCCAATATTATTGAGTGTAAACACGAGTGCAATTGAGTGATTTTTCTTCATTTCGAGTGAAACACGTGAGGGAGTGCTGTGAGGTCCTATATTTCTTCACCTTTTACTTCTTATTTGTTTCGTAATTGTAGTACTTATTTTGCCATTATTTATTTATTTTTTTGTTCTTTTATTTTGGGTTGTCAGTTTTTGTTATTGCAGGAAAACTCATTTATTACTATTTGATTAGTTTTCCTTATAAAAAAAACAAAAAAAAAAAAAAAAAAAAATCGAGTGGAAAAGGCACGAGTGGGTGAGCATATCTAAAGGTAAAAGCCAATATTATTGAGAGTAAACACGAGTGAAATTGAGTGATTTTCCACATTTTCGAGTGAAACACGTGAGGGAGTGTTGTGAGGTCCTATTTTACTTCACCTTCTACGTTCTTGCAGAGAATACCTAACCATGTCCGACGCAGAAGACAACCAACATCCTGCTAACATGCCAAATTTACAAATGGAGGCGATCATGGGAGAGATGAGACGGCTGATGAGACAAGGGTTCAATGAGATCAATGAGCGAATTGATCAAGTGGAACAGATTGCGACACGAGTCCAACCCCCGGCTGGGCATAATGCACTGAGAAGAAACCAGCGTAGGCAGTTCCCTATGGAAGAGATCGATGAAGTTGATGAGAGAAACTTGGAGGATGATCTTGATAGGGTGTCCGTGGGCAGTCGTGGAAGACATGGGAATGACCGCGCAAGACAAGACCGAGGCCGACTTGATTATAATTTGGGAAACATCAAGATGAAGATTCCTGAGTTTCGAGGAAAAAGTGATCCAGAGGAGTACCTGGACTGGGAACGGAAAATAGAGCTAGTTTTTGATTGCCACAACTACTCCGAGCGAAAGAAAGTGAAGCTTGCTGCCATAGAATTTACAGAGTATGCAATAGTGTGGTGGGACAAGTTGTGTCTCGATCGAAGGCAAGACGGAGACCTTCCCATTGAGAGTTGGGCAGAGATGAAGAGGGTGATGCGACGACGATTTGTACCGAGTCATTACCGGCGTGATCTACACAACAAATTGCAAACTCTTCGGCAAGGGAGTCGGAGTGTGGATGAATATTACAAGGATATGGAGATGACGATGATACGGGCCAATGTCGAAGAGGATCGAGAAGCGACAATGTCTAGATTCTTGAGGGGGTTGAATCGCGAGATTGCCGACGCGGTTGAGCTACAACATTACGTCGAGATTGAAGACTTGGTTCACATGTCCTTGAAGGTAGAGAGACAGCAGCAACGACGTAGTAGTAACCGTCAATATAGTTCGAACCAAATGCCTTGGAAACCAAAGTATCCGAAGAAGGAAGAGAGTCCCTCCACTTCCAAGGGTAAGTTTGAACAGCGGGCAACAACTACGCCCTCTCCCAACCAGGCCAAACCAACGCCTACACCCAATCGCTCTAGTGAGATCAAGTGTTTCAAATGTCTTGGGAGAGGACATATTGCAAGTCAATGCCCAAATAAGCGAGTGATGGTGTTGCGGGAGAGTGGAGAGATCGAGTCCGAGGCTAGTGATGACGAGGGTGAATCAGATATGCCATCATTGGAGTATGTTTCCACGGATGATGAGGAGGTAGGAGCTGCCAACGGAGACTTCCTTTTGGTTGCACGACGTGCTTTGAGTGCACAGATAAAGGAGGACGAAGATGATAAGGTGCAGCGAGAAAATATTTTCCACACCCGGTGCCACGTGAAAGACAAAGTGTGTAGCGTCATAGTCGACGGAGGAAGTTGTACCAACGTGGCTAGTGCTTCTATGGTGGAGAAATTGGGATTGTTAACGTTGAAACATCCACGACCTTACAAGCTGCAATGGTTGAATGATAGTGGGGAGGTACGTGTCACCAAGCAAGTGGTGGTACCCTTTCGGATTGGAAAGTACGAAGACGAAGTGAAGTGCGACGTGGTACCGATGCAAGCTAGTCATATCCTGTTGGGAAGACCGTGGCAATTTGATCGAAGAGTGCAACATGATGGTTTCACCAACAAGTATTCATTCACCCATAAACACAAGCCAATCACATTAGTACCCTTATCCCCGAGAGAGGTCTTTGCAGATCAAATTAGGTTGCAGAAATCGAGTGAACAAGAAAGAAAAGAGTGGAAACAAGGAAAACCTGAGAGAAAACCAAAAAGTTCATCCATTTCTAAACAAAATCTCTTTGCAACCAAGAGTGATCTGAAACAAGCCATTACCGACAAACAGCCAATGATCCTTCTCACGTACAAGGAAGATGTTTTAAATACTAACAAGCTAGATTTGTCCCTTCCAAATCTGGTTGTTTCTCTTTTGCAGGACTTTGAGGACGTATTTCCCGATGAGCTCCCAAAAGGTTTGCCACCCATTCGCGGGATTGAGCACAAGATTGACCTTGTTCCCGGAGCCTCTATTCCGAATCGGCCAGCTTATCGCACCAACCCAGAGGAGACAAAGGAGTTACAGCGTCAAGTGGACGACTTGATGGAAAGGGGGTACGTGAGGGCGAGCATGAGTCCGTGCGCTGTTCCCATTCTTTTGGTTCCTAAGAAGGATGGAACATGGCGAATGTGCACCGATTGTCGCGCCATCAACAATATCACGGTAAAGTATCGTTTTCCTATTCCTCGTTTAGATGATATGCTTGATGAGTTGCATGGTTCCTGTGTCTTTTCAAAGATTGATCTTAAGAGTGGATACCATCAGATTAGAATGAATGAAGGAGATGAGTGGAAAACGGCGTTTAAAACAAAACATGGATTGTACGAGTGGATGGTCATGCCATTTGGGCTAACTAATGCACCTAGTACTTTCATGCGCTTGATGAATCATGTTTTGCGTCCGTTTATTGGAAAATTTGTGGTTGTATACTTTGATGATATTTTAATATATAGTTCGAATCTGCATGACCATGTTTCCCATTTGAGAGCAGTTTTGAATGTTCTTAGGAAAGAGAAATTGTACGCTAACCAGGGCAAGTGCACCTTTTGCACCGACCAGCTTGTTTTTCTTGGTTTTATTGTTAGCGCGCAGGGAATCCAGGTTGACAATGAAAAGGTTTCCGCAATTCAAGAATGGCCAACTCCGACGACTGTTGGACATGTGCGAAGTTTTCATGGACTTGCTAGCTTCTACCGGCGATTCGTGAAGGACTTTAGCACCGTGGCCGCACCGCTCACCGATGTGATGAAGAAGAATGTTCCATTCAAGTGGGGCGAGGCACAAGAGGAGGCATTTAAGATTCTGAAATATAAACTTTCACATGCCCCTTTACTTGCTTTACCTAACTTTGATAAAATGTTTGAGGTTGAGTGTGATGCTTCAGGTGTAGGGATTGGAGCTGTTTTAATGCAGGAACGAAGACCAATTGCATACTTCAGTGAGAAGTTGAGCGGCGCAACGCTCAACTACCCGACGTACGACAAAGAGCTCTATGCCGTAGTTCGTGCCCTCGAGACGTGGCAACACTACCTTATGCCAAAGGAGTTCGTGATCCGCACCGATCATGAAACCTTGAAGCATTTCAAGAGCCAACACAAGCTGAACAAACGCCATGGTCACTGGTCTGAATTCTTGGAGCCATTCCCATACGTCATCCAGTACAAGAAAGGTAAGGAGAATGTGGTTGCTGATGCACTTTCTCGCAGGTATGTTTTAATATCAACCTTAGATGCTAAATTACTTGGATTCGAACATATCAAGCAGCTTTACATTGATGATGTTGATTTTGGAGAGAGTTATAGGTTGTGTGAGAAATCTGGGTTTGGGAAGTTCTTTAGGCATGACGGGTACCTATTTAGGGAAGGTAAATTGTGTGTTCCCAACTGTTCTTTGCGTGATTTATTGATTAGGGAATCCCATGGGGGAGGGTTGATGGGGCATTTTGGGGTAGCAAAAACTCTAGGAATTCTACAAGAACATTTCTATTGGCCCCACATTAAACGAGATGTTGAGAGGATAGTTGGTAGGTGTCTTACGTGTAAGCAAGCTAAATCGAGAGTACAACCGAACGGGCTTTACACACCACTGCCTATTCCTAGTTCACCTTGGATTGACATTTCGATGGACTTTGTGCTAGGGTTACCTAGGACTAAGCGTGGTAAGGATTCGATTTTTGTGGTTGTAGATCGTTTTTCTAAGATGGCTCATTTTATTCCTTGTCATAAAACTGATGATGCCTCTAATGTTGCTGAATTGTTCTTTCGAGAGATAGTACGGTTACATGGGATGCCGAGGACAATAGTTTCGGATCGTGATGCTAAGTTTTTAAGTTACTTTTGGAAAACTTTGTGGGGGAAATTAGGAACAAAACTTTTGTTTTCAACTACTTGTCATCCCCAAACTGATGGTCAAACTGAGGTAGTGAATAGGACTTTATCGACATTGTTGAGGGCAGTCATTAGCAAAAACATTAAGTCATGGGAGGAATATTTGCCACATGTTGAGTTTGCCTACATCGTTCAATTCATTCAGCCGAACTGAACGTATCAAGCAAATGAGGTTTACTGTTACATGACTTGTGGTTAGAACCTAAGTTATCCATTTCACCTTCAATGTTTTAACTTGAAGTGATGACAACGACGTGTATTGAGGACCCAATAAGCTTCATGGACGCGTAATTAAGACTTAGTAATGCGTTTGATGAAGTATAAGAACCTTCACTTCAATCGATTTGTTCCAAAAGAACTGAACGTATCAAGCAAATGAGGTTTACTGTTACATGACTTGTGGTTAGAACCTAAGTTATCCATTTCACCTTCAATGTTTTAACTTGAAGTGATGACAACGACGTGTATTGAGGACCCAATAAGCTTCATGGACGCGTAATTAAGACTTAGTAATGCGTTTGATGAAGTATAAGAACCTTCACTTCAATCGATTTGTTCCAAAAGAACTGAACGTATCAAGCAAATGAGGTTTACTGTTACATGACTTGTGGTTAGAACCTAAGTTATCCATTTCACCTTCAATGTTTTAACTTGAAGTGATGACAACGACGTGTATTGAGGACCCAATAAGCTTCATGGACGCGTAATTAAGACTTAGTAATGCGTTTGATGAAGTATAAGAACCTTCACTTCAATCGATTTGTTCCAAAAGAACTGAACGTATCAAGCAAATGAGGTTTACTGTTACATGACTTGTGGTTAGAACCTAAGTTATCCATTTCACCTTCAATGTTTTAACTTGAAGTGATGACAACGACGTGTATTGAGGACCCAATAAGCTTCATGGACGCGTAATTAAGACTTAGTAATGCGTTTGATGAAGTATAAGAACCTTCACTTCAATCGATTTGTTCCAAAAGAACTGAACGTATCAAGCAAATGAGGTTTACTGTTACATGACTTGTGGTTAGAACCTAAGTTATCCATTTCACCTTCAATGTTTTAACTTGAAGTGATGACAACGACGTGTATTGAGGACCCAATAAGCTTCATGGACGCGTAATTAAGACTTAGTAATGCGTTTGATGAAGTATAAGAACCTTCACTTCAATCGATTTGTTCCAAAAGAACTGAACGTATCAAGCAAATGAGGTTTACTGTTACATGACTTGTGGTTAGAACCTAAGTTATCCATTTCACCTTCAATGTTTTAACTTGAAGTGATGACAACGACGTGTATTGAGGACCCAATAAGCTTCATGGACGCGTAATTAAGACTTAGTAATGCGTTTGATGAAGTATAAGAACCTTCACTTCAATCGATTTGTTCCAAAAGAACTGAACGTATCAAGCAAATGAGGTTTACTGTTACATGACTTGTGGTTAGAACCTAAGTTATCCATTTCACCTTCAATGTTTTAACTTGAAGTGATGACAACGACGTGTATTGAGGACCCAATAAGCTTCATGGACGCGTAATTAAGACTTAGTAATGCGTTTGATGAAGTATAAGAACCTTCACTTCAATCGATTTGTTCCAAAAGAACTGAACGTATCAAGCAAATGAGGTTTACTGTTACATGACTTGTGGTTAGAACCTAAGTTATCCATTTCACCTTCAATGTTTTAACTTGAAGTGATGACAACGACGTGTATTGAGGACCCAATAAGCTTCATGGACGCGTAATTAAGACTTAGTAATGCGTTTGATGAAGTATAAGAACCTTCACTTCAATCGATTTGTTCCAAAAGAACTGAACGTATCAAGCAAATGAGGTTTACTGTTACATGACTTGTGGTTAGAACCTAAGTTATCCATTTCACCTTCAATGTTTTAACTTGAAGTGATGACAACGACGTGTATTGAGGACACAATAAGCTTCATGGACGCGTAATTAAGACTTAGTAATGCGTTTGATGAAGTATAAGAACCTTCACTTCAATCGATTTGTTCCAAAAGAACTGAACGTATCAAGCAAATGAGGTTTACTGTTACATGACTTGTGGTTAGAACCTAAGTTATCCATTTCACCTTCAATGTTTTAACTTGAAGTGATGACAACGACGTGTATTGAGGACCCAATAAGCTTCATGGACGCGTAATTAAGACTTAGTAATGCGTTTGATGAAGTATAAGAACCTTCACTTCAATCGATTTGTTCCAAAAGAACTGAACGTATCAAGCAAATGAGGTTTACTGTTACATGACTTGTGGTTAGAACCTAAGTTATCCATTTCACCTTCAATGTTTTAACTTGAAGTGATGACAACGACGTGTATTGAGGACCCAATAAGCTTCATGGACGCGTAATTAAGACTTAGTAATGCGTTTGATGAAGTATAAGAACCTTCACTTCAATCGATTTGTTCCAAAAGAACTGAACGTATCAAGCAAATGAGGTTTACTGTTACATGACTTGTGGTTAGAACCTAAGTTATCCATTTCACCTTCAATGTTTTAACTTGAAGTGATGACAACGACGTGTATTGAGGACCCAATAAGCTTCATGGACGCGTAATTAAGACTTAGTAATGCGTTTGATGAAGTATAAGAACCTTCACTTCAATCGATTTGTTCCAAAAGAACTGAACGTATCAAGCAAATGAGGTTTACTGTTACATGACTTGTGGTTAGAACCTAAGTTATCCATTTCACCTTCAATGTTTTAACTTGAAGTGATGACAACGACGTGTATTGAGGACCCAATAAGCTTCATGGACGCGTAATTAAGACTTAGTAATGCGTTTGATGAAGTATAAGAACCTTCACTTCAATCGATTTGTTCCAAAAGAACTGAACGTATCAAGCAAATGAGGTTTACTGTTACATGACTTGTGGTTAGAACCTAAGTTATCCATTTCACCTTCAATGTTTTAACTTGAAGTGATGACAACGACGTGTATTGAGGACACAATAAGCTTCATGGACGCGTAATTAATACTTAGTAATGCGTTTGATGAAGTATAAGAACCTTCACTTCAATCGATTTGTTCCAAAAGAACTGAACGTATCAAGCAAATGAGGTTTACTGTTACATGACTTGTGGTTAGAAACTAAGTTTTACTTTTCACCTTTAAAGTTTTAACTTGAAGTGATGACAAAGATGTGTATTGAGGACACAATAAGATTCATGGACGCGTAATTAAGACTTAGTAAGGCGTTTGATGAAGTATAAGAACCTTCACTTCAATCGACTTGTTCCAAAAGAACTGAACGTATCAAGCAAATGAGGTTTACTTTTACATGACATGTGGTTAGAACCTAAGTTATCCATTTCACCTTCAATGTTTTAACTTGAAGTGATGGCAACGACGTGTTTTGAGGACAATATAAGCTTCATAGACGCGTAATTAATACTTAGTAAGGCGTTTAATGAAGTATTCAATCTTCACTTCAATCGATTTGTTCCAAAAGAACTGAACGGATCAAGCAAATGAGGTTTACTGTTACATGACTTGTGGTTAGAACCTAAGTTATCCATTTCACGTTCAATGTTTTAACTTGAAGTGATGACAACGACGTGTATTTTGGACCCAATAAGCTTCATGGACGCGTAACTATGACTTAGTAATGCGTTTGATGAAGTATAAGAACCTTCACTTCAATCGATTTGTTGCAAAAGAACTGAACGTATCAAGCAAATGAGGTTTACTGTTACATGACTTGTGGTTAGAACCTAAGTTATCCATTTCACCTTCAATGTTTTAACTTGAAGTGATGAGAACGACGTGTATTGTGGACCCAATAAGCTTCATGGACGCGTAATTAAGACTATGTAATGCGTTTGATGAAATATAAGAACCTTCACTTCAATCGATTTGTTCCAAAAGAACTGAACGTATCAAGCAAATGAGGTTGATTGTTACATGACTTGTGGTTAGAACCTAAGTTATCCATTTCACCTTCAATGTTTTAACTTGAAGTGATGACAACGACGTGTATTGAGGACCCAATAAGCTTCATGGACGCGTAATTAAGACTTAGTAATGCGTTTGATGAAGTATAAGAACCTTCACTTCAATCGATTTGTTCCAAAAGAACTGAACGTATCAAGCAAATGAGGTTGACTGTTACATGACTTGTGGTTAGAACCTAAGTTATCCATTTCACCTTCAATGTTTTAACTTGAGGTGATGAGAACGACGTGTATTGAGGACCCAATAACCTTCATGGACGCTTAATTAAAACTTAGTAATGCGTTTGATGAAGTATAAGAATCTTCACTTGAATCGATTTGTTCCAAAAGAACTGAACGTATCAAGCAAATGAGGTTTACTGTTACATGACTTGTGGTTATAACCTAAGTTATGGATTTCACCTTCAATGTTTTAACTTGAAGTGATGACAACGACGTGTATTGAGGACCCAATAAGCTTCATGGACGCGTTATTAAGACTAAGTAATGCGTTTGATGAAGTATAAAAACCTTCACTTCAATCGATTTGTTCCAAAAGAACTGAACGTATCCAGCAAATGAGGTTTACTGTTACATTACTAGAGGTTAGATCCTAAGTTATCCTTTTCAACTTCATTGTTTTAACTTGAAGTGATAACAACGACGTGTGTTGAGGACACACTAAGCTTCGTGGACGCGTAATTAAGACTTAGTAATGTGTTTGATGAAGTATAAGAATTTTCACTGCAATCGATTTGATCATAAAGAATTGAACGTATCAACCAAATGAGGTTTTTTGTTAGATGACTTGTGGTTAGAATCTAAGTTATACTTTTCACCTTCAAAGTTTTAACTTCAAATGATGACAAAGATGTGTATTGAGGACACAATAAGATTCATGGACGCGTAATTAAGACTTAGTAAGGCATTTGATGAAGTATAAGAAGCTTCACTTCAATCGCCTTGTTCCAAATGAACTGAACGTATCAAGCAAATGACGTTTACTTTTACATGACTTGTGGTGAGAACCTAAGTTATCCATTTCACCTTCAATGTTTTAACTTGAAGTGATGGCAACAACGTGTTTTGAGGACAATATAAGCTTCATAGACGCGTAATTAATACTTAGTAAGGCGTTTAATGAAGTATTCAATCTTCACTTCAATCGATTTGTTCCAAAAGAACAGAACGGATCAAGCAAATGAGGTTTACTGTTACATGACTTGTGGTTAGAACCTAAGTTATCGATTTCACCTTCAATGTTTTAACTTGAATTGATGAGAACGACGTGTATTGTGGACCCAATAAGCTTCATGGACGCGTAATTAAGACTATGTAATGCGTTTGATGAAATATAAGAAACTTCACTTCAATCGATTTGTTCCAAAAGAACTGAACGTATGATGTGAACCGAGGAGCGATAAATCTCATTGTCAATGACCATGATCTATTAGAAGATAAAGGAGGTCCAACGAACGAAGCTTCACATGGTTTAGTCGTGAAAACCCGACGAAAAGAGCGATCACAACAAAAGCAAGAGAAGAGCTTTGTAACATGGAAGTGGGCCCCACGAAATTGGCAAAAGAAGACCCATAAGGCACGGAATTGGGCTCCACAATTCCCAATGAATTGGAGAGAGAAGGGTAGAGATCCACACAAAATACAAAGAGATAAAGATTCACGTGCGTTGGAAAGAGATAAAGATCCACATGACTTGGTTTATGATGTGATCAAACTTGAGACCAAGTCAAAGCCCAAGAATAAGGATCCAATTGAAGATACGGCGGGCCCAATGACAAGAGCAAGAAGCCCAAAATTATTGGAAGAGCTTTTGAAGCAAGGGAAGCCAAAGATGCATGAAGATTTACATGTGCCATGCACATGCACGTGTAAGAACTAAAAAGTCACATGCGAAGCACATGCAAATTCCAACAAATCACGTATGAGAGATCTTATCCGACAGAATCTACTCAAATCAATTCAAATCATATTCAAACGTGAGATAATAACTAATCATGCCAAGGATCATTATCTCACTATTTTATTAGTTATTTTATTTTAATTTTCGTTTTTATTATTATTTAATTTAATTTTAATGTGTAGCCTATTTAATGGCAAAACACTTTTGATTTAAAAGGAACAAGTTTGAATTAAAAATTGAGTGTTTTTTTTAGAGAGGATTTCTCTTTAGTTCTTTGCGAAGAACAACGATCTTCTTCAAGTCACGCTTGAAGAATCTCGTTTGATAGCTTTGGTTCTTACCAACGAGTTTGGTCTGGGTCAAGCTCCTGTTTTGATAGCTTTGGTTCAGCCAACAGGTGTGGCTCGGGTCAAGCTCCTGTTTTGATAACTAGGGTTCCATCGAATTCTTCGATTGGGGTCTTAGTTCCTTACTTTGTTCTTGAATCAAAAGGCGTTCCTTTCAATTATTCCGCGTTGTTGTCGGGTCCCGGGTCCTTTCGATCCGAGGTTCGCATTAGTTGGTATCAGAGATTCGGCTCCTTGATTCAAGAAGCTATCTTTAATTTTTTGTTATCAATTTTTTTTTCTTCATCTTATTCTATTCGTCATCATTGATTCTTTTTTTCTTATGAATTTGTCTTCTTAAAAAGTACAAAAAAAAGAGTTTGTCAAAAGTAAAAAAAAGAGTTGCCAAAAGTAAAAAAAAAAAAAGAGTTGTCAAAAGTAAAAAAAAAAAAAAAAAAAGAGTTGTGAGAAGTCAAAAAAAAAAATAGAAATTTTGTTTTAGAGATTTTGAAATTTCTAGCCTTTTAAATTCAAAAAATTCGTTCTTAAATTCGTAGATAGTTGTTCTTTGAAAATTCAAATTATTGAATCTTCATTCGAAATATTGTCTTTATCCAAATTTATTCTTTGAAGTTTCAAATTGTTGAATCTTCATTTGAAATATTGTCATCATCCAAACTTTTGTCTTATTTCACTTATACCCTTGATTTAGCCATCCTTACAAGTTTGAACTTTTAAGCTTTAAAGTTTGATTTTTTATAGTTTGGCTTGTTGAATATTTACCATCGATCAAGTTCTTACGTAAAGAACTAAAAGGAAGATCTAGAGGTAAAAGGCAAGAGGGTGAGACTATTATATAAAAAACCTTAATTTTTGAGCGAAACACGAGTGGAGTGACATCCATTGAGAGCAAACACGTGAGGGAAAGGTAAGGTCCATTACTTGATTATTTTTCTTTTACTTCTAACTATTTTCTTTTATTTTCTTATTGTGGTCGGAAAAGAAAATCATGAGTGGAGAACAAAACGAGGTGGACTTAAAGTTGTTCATGAAAGCCATGCAAGAAAATTTCAAGGCTTTAAATACGAGGATGGACCGATTGGAATCCCCATCCCCTAGTCATACGCGGCAAAAGAAGGATTTTGATGGCAAATTCAAAGATGATAGTGGATATTATCAAAGGGAAAGGAATGATAGGTCGTACCGAGGAGATGATGATCTAAATAACATTAAGGTAAATATTCCTTCTTTCCAAGGGAAAAGTGATCCCGAGGTGTATTTGGAATGGGAAAGAAAGGTGGACCTATTGTTTGAATACCAAAACTACACGGAGGAAAATAAACTTAAATTAGTGACAATGAAGTTCACGGACTACGCTAACAATTGGTGGGATGAACTAGTAAAGTACCGAAGAAGGTATGGTGAGTCACAAGTTCAGACATGGAAGGACATGAAGGCACTCATGCGAAAAAGATTTATTCCATCACAGTATTATAGAGATTTATGTCGAAAACTCCAAAATTTGACTCAAGGATATAAAAGCGTGGAAGATTATTATAAAGAGATGAAAATAGCCATGAAAAGGGTTAATGTGGAGGAAGACGACGAAGAAATAATGATTCGATTTGTTAGAGGGCTAAATAGAGAGATAGCGGATGTCGTAGATCTACAACATTATGTGGACTTAGAAGAATTGTTTCACAAATCAATCAAGATCGAACGGCAACTAAGAGAAAAGAGGAATTCTAAGATGGGATCAACTTTGAATTCATCTTGGAAATCAAATTGGGAGGATGAAAAGTCGAAACCGAGACAAGAACCTAAGAGCAAAACCGTTACTACCAATGTATTTTCACAAAAATTCAAGACCGATGGATCAAAGAACGAGTATGCATTGGTTAACAATGGAAGACCTGTGATCCTTACACCATTAAAGTCGTGGGAGGCAATTGAAGATCAAGAGAGGATCACGAAGGAATTTCAAATCATAAAGGACGAGAGAGAGAAAGAAAAAGGTGAAAAGAAATTAGTTGAAAAAGAGAGAGAAAGTGGTGAAAAGAAATTAGTTGAAAAAGAGGCCAAAATAGAAAAAGGAAGTGGAGAAAGAAAAATAGTTGAAAAGAGTACAAAGAGGGATGAAAAACCGAGGGAGGAAGAGAGAAAAATCGACGGAAAAGAGATAAAAGCCGAGGGAGAGAGTGAACAAAAGTCAAGTGAGAAGCAAATTGCGTTGATGAACAAAAGTGAGGATAAGCGTGAGATGATTTTGCTTTTATATAAAGATGTTTATTTATCATCTAACGACTCACCAAGTTTTCTGCCAAGTGTTATTTCTTTTCTTTTGCAGAAAAATAAATATGAAATTCCCGAGGAGTTTCGAAATCAAATTTCTCCGTTGAGAGAGATTGATAAGCATAAAAATCTCGTACAAAGTACGTTAGTTCCAAGTCAACTGGAAACATCAAAGAGGTTTGAGTGGTTGGTAAGGCCACGTGATTTTTATATTGCACCTAATATATATATAAGGTTGATAGATAAAATGCAAAATTATTTTGTTGGAAAATTTGTCATTGATTACTTTGCACACAACTTGGTTTTTAACAAAATCGTAGATACATATTTTGCGAGTTTCAAATCTGATTTTAGCGTTTTAAGGGATTTTATTTCTATTCGATATTATTCACTGTTTGATATTATTGATGATTTTAATCTATTAAATCCGTTAAAATTATTAACTTCGTTAACTAATAAGTTTGTTCTTGTGCATGAACGTAAAAAAGACGAATTTGCTAAGAAATTTCATTCAATGGTAAGACTTATTTTTAAACCCGGAGATTTGGTTGGGCTACGTCTACAAAAAGAAAGGTTTCTGAACACACGGAACAACAAGCTACAACCTCGAGGAGATGATCCTTTCCAAGTTTTAGAGCGCATCAACGACATCGCTTACAAGATCGACCTACCGAGTGAATACGGTAATGTAAGCACATCTTTTAATTTTACTAACTTGTTTTTATATGATGCAGGAGATTCGAGGACAAATCTTTTCGAAGGGGGAGGGGATGATGTGAACCGAGGAGCGATAAATCTCATTGTCAATGACCATGATCTATTAGAAGATAAAGGAGGTCCAACGAACGAAGCTTCACATGGTTTAGTCGTGAAAACCCGACGAAAAGAGCGATCACAACAAAAGCAAGAGAAGAGCTTTGTAACATGGAAGTGGGCTCCACGAAATTGGCAAAAGAAGACCCATAAGGCACGGAATTGGGCTCCACAATTCCCAATGAATTGGAGAGAGAAGGGTAGAGATCCACACAAAATACAAAGAGATAAAGATTCACGTGGGTTGGAAAGAGATAAAGATCCACATGACTTTGTTTATGATGTGATCAAACTTGAGACCAAGTCAAAGCCCAAGAATAAGGATCCAATTGAAGATACGGCGGGCCCAATGACAAGAGCAAGAAGCCCAAAATTATTGGAAGAGCTTTTGAAGCAAGGGAAGCCAAAGATGCATGAAGATTTACATGTGCCATGCACATGCACGTGTAAGAACTAAAAAGTCACATGCGAAGCACATGCAAATTCCAACAAATCACGTATGAGAGATCTTATCCGACAGAATCTACTCAAATCAATTCAAATCATATTCAAACGTGAGATAATAACTAATCATGCCAAGGATCATTATCTCACTATTTTATTAGTTATTTTATTTTAATTTTCGTTTTTATTATTATTTAATTTAATTTTAATGTGTAGCCTATTTAATGGCAAAACACTTTTGATTTAAAAGGAACAAGTTTGAATTAAAAATTGAGTGTTTTTTTTAGAGAGGATTTCTCTTTAGTTCTTTGCGAAGAACAACGATCTTCTTCAAGTCACGCTTGAAGAATCTCGCTTGATAGCTTTGGTTCTTACCAACGAGTTTGGTCTGGGTCAAGCTCCTGTTTTGATAGCTTTGGTTCAGCCAACAGGTGTGGCTCGGGTCAAGCTCCTGTTTTGATAACTAGGGTTCCATCGAATTCTTCGATTGGGGTCTTAGTTCCTTACTTTGTTCTTGAATCAAAAGGCGTTCCTTTCAATTATTCTGCGTTGTTGTCGGGTCCCGGGTCCTTTCGATCCGAGGTTCGCATTAACGTATCAAGCAAATGAGATCAAGTGCTCCTAACCAAACGAAGAAATAGAGAAATTCCAATCGACAATTGGGAAGACATGAAAGCTGTCATGAGACGAAGGTTTGTTCCTACACATTATTATAGAGATTTACACTTAAAATTGCAAAGCCTTAAACAGGGTTCAAAACCTGTTGAGGAGTACCATAAGGAGATGGAAATATCCATGATTCGTGCCAATGTTGAGGAAGATCGAGAATCAATGATGCGAACCTCGGATCGAAAGGACCCGGGACCCGACAACAATGCGGAATAATTCTAGGAACGCCTTTTGATTCAAGAACAAAGTAAGGAACTAAGACCCCAGTCGAAGAATTCGATGGAACCCTAGTTATCAAAACAGGAGCTTGACCCGAGCCACACCTGTTGGCTGAACCAAAGCTATCAAAACAGGAGCTTGACCCAGACCAAACTCGTTGGTAAGAACCAAAGCTATCAAGCGAGATTCTTCAAGCGTGACTTGAAGAAGATCGTTGTTCTTCGCAAAGAACCAAAGAGAAATCCTCTCTAAAAAAAACACACCTTTTTAATTCAAACTTGTTCTTCCATTAAATCAAATAGTTTGCCATTAAATAGGCTACACATTAAAATTAAACTAAATAATAATAAAAAAAATGAAAATAAAATAAAATAACTAATAAAAATCGTGAGATAATGATCTTTTGCATGATAAGTTATCATCTCACGTTTAAACTACGTTTGAATATGATTTGAGTAGATTCTGTCGGATAAAATCTCTTATACGTGATTTGTTTGGATTTGCATGTGCTTCTCATGTGACTTTTTAATTCTTGCACGTGCATGTGCATGGCACATGTAAATCTTCATGCATATTTGGCCTCCCCTGCTTCAAAAGATCTTCCAATAATTTTAGGCTTCTTGCTCTTGTCATTGGGCCCACCGTATCTTCAATTGGATCAGTGTTCTTGGGCTTTGATTTGGTCTCAACTTGAATCACATCATAAACCAAGATATGTGGATATGTATCTTTTTCCAACCCACGTGAATCTTTATCTCTTTGTAGTTTGTGTGGATCTTTACCCTTCTCTCTCCAATTCATTGGTATTTGTGGAGCCCAATTCCGTGCCTTATGGGTCTTCTTTTGCCAATTTCGTGGGGCCCACTTCCATGCTACAAAGCTATTTATTTTTATAGCCTTTTGCTTTTGTTGTGATGACTCTTTTTCTCGGGTTTCCGCGACTAAACCATGTGAAGCTTTGTTCGTTGGACCTCCTTTATCTTCTAATAGATCATGGTCCTTGACTTTGAGATTTATCGCTCCTCGGTTCACATCATTTCCTCCCCCTTCGAAAAGATTCGTCCTCGAATCTCCTGCATCATATAAAAATAAGTTAGTAAAATTAAAATATGTGCTTACATTACCGTATTCACTCGGTAGGTTGATCTTGTAAGCGATGTCGTTGATGCACTCTAAAACTTGGAAATGATCATCTTCTCGAGGTTGTAGCTTGTTGTTCCGTTTGTTCGGAAACCTTTCTTTTTGTAGACGTAGCCAAACCAAATCTCCAGGTTCAAAATAAGTCTTACCATTGATTGAAATTTCTTAACAAATTCATCTTTTTTACTTTCATGCACAAGAACAAACTTATTAGTAAACAGAGTTAATAAATTTAACGGATTTAATAGATTAAAATCATCAATAATATCAAACAGTGAATAATATCGAATAAAAATAAAATCCCTTAAAACGCTAAAATCAGATTGGAAACTCGCAAAATATGTATCTACGATTTTGTTAGAAACCAAGTTGTGTGCAAAGTAATCAATGACAAATTTTTCAACAAAATAATTTTGCAGATTATCTATCAACCTTATACATATAATAGGTGCAATATAAAAATCATATGGCCTTACCAACCACTCAAACCTATTTGATGTTTCTGGTCGACTTGTAACTAGCGTATTCGGTACGAGATTTTTTTGCTTCTTAATCTCCCTCAACGGAAAAATTTCTCTTCGAAACTCCTCAGGAATTTCATATTTATTTTTCTGCAAGAGAAAAGAAACAACACTTGGAAGAAAACTTGGTAAGTCGTTAGATGATAAATAAGCATCTTTATATAAAAGTAAAATCATCTCACGCTTATCATCACTTTTGTTCATCAACACAATTTGTTTTTCACTCGACTTTTGTTCACTCTCTCCCTCGGTTTTTATCTCTTTTCTCTCAATTTTTCTCTTTTGCTCCCTCGGTTTTTCATCCCTCTTTATGCTCTTTTGAACTATTTTTCTTTCTCTACTTTCTTTCTCTATTTTTGCCTCTTTTTCAACTAATTTCTTTTCACCACTTTCTTTTTCTTTTTCGGCCTCTTTTTCAACTAATTTCTTTTCACCACTTTCTTTCTCTCTTTCATCCTTAATTATTTGAAATTCCTTCGCGATCCTCTTGATGCGAACCGCGGATCGAAAGGACCCGGGACCCGACAACAACGCGGAATAATTGAAAGGAACGCCTTTTGATTCAAGAACAAAGTAAGGAACTAAGACCCCAATCGAAAAATTCGATGGAACCCTAGTTATCAAAACAGGAGCTTGACCCGAGCCACACCTGTTGGCTGAACCAAAGCTATCAAAACAGGAGCTTGACCCAGACCAAACTCGTTGGTAAGAACCAAAGCTATCAAGTGAGATTCTTCAAGCGTGACTTGAAGAAGATCGTTGTTCTTCGCAAAGAACTGAAGAGAAATCCTCTCTAAAAAAAACACTCAATTTTTAATTCAAACTTGTTCCCCTAAATCAAAAGTGTTTTGCCATTAAATAGGCTACACATGAAAATTAAATTAAATAATTAAAAAAAACGAAAATAAAAATAAAATAACTAATAAAATCGTGAGATAATGATCCTTTGCATGATAAGATATCATCTCACGTTTGAATATGATTTGAATTGATTTGAGTAGATTCTGTCGGATAAAATCTCTTATACGTGATTTGTTTGGATTTGCATGTGCTTCTCATGTGACTTTTTAATTCTTGCACGTGCATGTGCATGGCACATGTAAATCTTCATGCATCTTTGGCCTCCCTTGCTTCAACTTGATTTTGAATATCTTCAATCCTCGACACATTCAATAGTTTTAGATCAAGTTGTCGCGGCTCCTCTCTCCCTTGGATCTCTAAAATTAATCCTTGCAAGGCCTCACGCATCTTCTTAGCTTTGGACCCTGTCATTGGGCCGCCAATGTCCTCAATTGGATCGTTGCTCTTGGGCTTGGGTTTTGTCGCTGCTTGGATCACATCACCTCTCTTGATCTTCAATTGCCTCTCATGGCTTTAATGGTGTAAGGATAACAGTTTTTCCATTGTAAACCAACGAATACTCATTCTTGTAACCATTATACTTGCCGTTTCGGTCATATTGCCAAGGTCTCCCCAAAAGTATATGTGTAGCTTGCATCGGCACTACATCACATAAAACTTTATCTTGGTACCTTCCAATTGATAAAGGAACTTCTACCTGTTCAGTCACCTTGATTTCTCCACAATCGCTTAACCATTGCAACTTGTATGGTTTTGGATGTTGCTCGGTTTTCAAGTTCAAATTTTGGACTAGTAATGTGCTTGCTACATTGGTGCAACTCCCACTATCGATGATCAAACTACAAACTTTGTTGTGCACATGGCATCTTGTATGAAATATTTGCTCACGTTGTACTTTGTCTCTGTCTTCCTTAGTTTGCACATTCAATACTCGTCTTGTGACTAAAAGATCTCCTTTTAGTGGTTCCTCCATCAAGTCTACTTTTCGTTCCCAATCCAAATATCTCTCAAGATCTTTCTTCCCTCGTAAAGGTGGAATATTTACCTTGATGTTACTTAGATCATCATCTTCTTGGTACGACCTATCATTCCTTTCCCTTTGATAATATCCACTATCATCTTTGAATTTTTTTATCAAAATCCTTCCTTCGCCGCATATGACTAGGGGATGGAGATTCCAATTGGTCCATCCTTGTATTTAAAGCCTTGAAATTTTCTTGCATGGCTTTCATGAACAACTTTAAGTCCACCTCGTTTTGTTCTCCACTCATGATTTTCTTTTTCGACCACAATAAGAAAATAAAAGAAAATAGTTAGAAGTAAAAGAAAAATAATCAAGTAATGGACCTTACCTCTCCCTCACGTGTTTGCTCTCGATAGATGTCACTCCACTCGTGTTTCGCTAAAAAATTAAGGCTTTTTCTATAATAGTCTCACCCTCTTGCCTTTTACCTCTAGATCTTCCTTTTAGTTCTTTACGTAAGAACTTGATCGATGATATATATTCAACAAGCCAAACTATAAAAAATCAAACTTTAAAGCTTAAAAGTTCAAACTTGTAAGGATGGCTAAATCAAGGGTAAGTCTTAGTTACGCGTCCATGAAGCTTATTGGGTCCTCAATACACGTCGTTGTCATCACTTCGAGTTAAAACATAGAATGTTAAATGGATAAATTAGGTTCTAACCACAAGTCATGTAACAGTAAACCTCATTTGCTTGATACGTTAAGTTCTTTTGCAACAAATCGATTGAAGTGAAGGTTCTTATACTTCATCAAACGCATTACTGAGACTTAGTTACGCGTCCATGAAGCTTATTGGGTCCTTAATACACGTCGTTGTCATCACTTTGAGTTAAAACATTGAACGTTAAATGGATAAATTAGGTTCTAACCACAAGTCATGTAACAGTAAACCTCATTTGCTTGATACGTTAAGTTCTTTTGCAACAAATCGATTGAAGTGAAGGTTCTTATACTTCATCAAACGCATTACTGAGACTTAGTTACGCGTCCATGAAGCTTATTGGGTCCTCAGTACACGTCGTTGTCATCACTTCAAGTTAAAACATTGAACGTGAAATGGATAACTTAGGTTCTAACCACAAATCATGTAACAGTAAACCTCATTTGCTTGATACGTTCAGTTCTTTTGCAACAAATCGATTGAAGTGAAGGTTCTTTTACTTCATCAAACGCATTACGAAGTCTTAGTTACGCGTCCATGAAGCTTATTGGGTCCTCAATACACGTCGTTGTCATCACTTCAAGTTAAAACTTTGAACGTTAAATGGATAACTTAGGTTCTAACCACAAGACATGTAACAGTAAACCTCATTTGCTTGATACGTTCAGTTCTTTTGCAACAAATCGATTGAAGTGAAGGTTCTTTTACTTCATCAAACGCATTACGAAGTCTTAGTTACGCGTCCATGAAGCTTATTGGGTCCTCAATACACGTCGTTGCCATCACTTCAAGTTAAAACTTTGAACGTTAAATGGATAACTTAGGTTCTAACCACAAGTCATGTAACAGTAAACCTCCTTTGCTTGATACGTTAAGTTCTTTTGGAACAAATCGATTGAAGTGAAGGTTCTTATACTTCATCAAACGCGTTACTAAGTCTTAGTTATGCGTCCATGAAGCTTATTGGGTCCTCAATACACGTCGTGGTCATAACTTAAAGTTAAAACTTTGAACGTCAAATGGATAACTTAGGTTCTAACCACAAGTCATGTAACAGTAACCCTCATTTGCTTGATACGTTCAGTTCTTTTGGGACAAATCGATTGAAGTGAAGGTTCTTATACTTCATCAAACGAATTACTAAGTCTTAGTTACGCTTCCATGAAGCTTATTGGGTCCTCAATACACGTCGTTGTCATCACTTCAAGTTAAAACGTTGAACGTGAAATGGAGAATTTAGGTTCTAACCACAAGTCATGTAACAGTAAACCTCATTTGCTTGATACGTTAAGTTCTTTTGGGACAAATCGATTGAAGTGAAGGTTCTTATGCTTCATCAAACGCATTACTAAGTCTTAGTTACGCGACCATGAAGCTTATTGGGTCCTCAATACACGTCGTTGTCATCACTTCAAGTTAAAACATTGAACGTGAAATGGATAACTTAGGTTCTAACAACAACTCATGTAACAGTAAACCTCATTTGCTTGATACGTTCAGTTCTTTTGCAACAAATCGATTGAAGTGAAGGTTCTTATACTTTGTTAAACGCATTACTAAGTCTTAGTTACGCGTCCATGAAGCTTATTGGGTCCTCAATACACGTCGTTGTCATCACTTCAAGTTAAAACTTTGATCGTGAAATGGATAACTTAGGTTCTAACCACAAGTCCTGTAACAGTAAACCTCAATTGCTTGATACGTTAAGTTCTTTTGCAACAAATCGATTGAAGTGAAGGTTCTTTTACTTCATCAAACGCATTACTGAGTCTTAGTTACGCGTCCATGAATCTTATTCGGTCCTCAATACACGTCGTTGTCGTCACTTCAAGTTAAAATTTTGAACGTGAAATGGATAACTTAGGTTCTAACCACAAGTCATGTAACAGTAAACCTCATTTGCTTGATACGTTCAGTTCTTTTGCAACAAATCGATTGAAGTGAAGGTTCTTTTACTTCATCAAACGCATTACGAAGTCTTAGTTACGCGTCCATGAAGCTTATTGGGTCCTCAATACAAGTCGTTGTCATCACTTCAAGTTAAAACTTTGAACGTTAAATGGATAACTTAGGTTCTAACCACAAGTCATGTAACAGTAAACCTCATTTGCTTGATACGTTCAGTTCTTTTGCAACAAATCGATTGAAGTGAGGTTCTTTACTTCATCAAACACATTACGAAGTCTTAGTTACGCGTCCATGAAGCTTATTGGGTCCTCAATACACGTCGTTGTCATCACTTCAAGTTAAAACTTTGAACGTTAAATGGATAACTTAGGTTCTAACCACAAGTCATGTAACAGTAAACCTCATTTGCTTGATACGTTCAGTTCTTTTGCAACAAATCGATTGAAGTGAAGGTTCTTTTACTTCATCAAACGCATTACGAAGTCTTAGTTACGCGTCCATGAAGCTTATTGGGTCCTCAATACACGTCGTTGTCATCACTTCAAGTTAAAACTTTGAACGTTAAATGGATAACTTAGGTTCTAACCACAAGTCATGTAACAGTAAACCTCATTTGCTTGATACGTTCAGTTCTTTTGCAACAAATCGATTGAAGTGAAGGTTCTTATACTTCATCAAACGCATTACTAAGTCTTAGTTACGCGTCCATGAAGCTTATTGGGTCCTCAATACACGTTGTGGTCATCACTTCAAGTTAAACTTTGAACGTGGAATGGATAACTTAGGTTCTAACCACAAGTCATGTAACAGTAACCCTCATTTGCTTGATACGTTTAGTTCTTTTGGGACAAATCGATTGAAGTGAAGGTTCTTATGCTTCATCAAACGCATTACTAAGTCTTAGTTACGCGTCCATGAAGCTTATTGGGTCCTCAATACACGTCGTGGTCATCACTTCAAGTTAAAACATTAAACGTGAAATGGATAACTTAAGTTCTAACCACAAGTCATGTAACAGTAAATCTCATTTGCTTGATACGTTAAGTTCTTTTGGAACAAATCGATTGAAGTGAAGGTTCTTATACTTCATCAAACGCGTTACTAAGTCTTAGTTACGCGTCCATGAAGCTTATTGGGTCCTCAATACACGTCGTGTCATCACTTCAAGTTAAAACTTTGAACGTGAAATGGATAACTTAGGTTCTAACCACAAGTCATGTAACAGTAAACCTCATTTGCTTGATACGTTAAGTTCTTTTGGACAAATCGATTGAAGTGAAGGTTCTTATACTTCATCAAACGCGTACTAAGTCTTAGTTACGCGTCCATGAAGCTTATTGGGTCCTCAATACACGTCGTGGTCATCACTTCAAGTTAAAACATTAAACGTGAAATGGATAACTTAAGTTCTAACCACAAGTCATGTAACAGTAAACCTCATTTGCTTGATACGTTAAGTTCTTTGGAACAAATCGATTGAAGTGAAGGTTCTTATACTTCATCAAACGCATTACTAAGTCTTAGTTACGCGTCCATGAAGCTTATTCGGTCCTCAATACACGTCGTTGTCATCACTTCAAGTTAAAACTTGAACGTGAAATGGAGAACTTAGGTTCTAACCACAAGTCATGTAACAGTAAACCTCATTTGCTTGATACGTTCAGTTCTTTTGCACAAATCGATTGAAGTGAAGGTTCTTATACTTCATCAAACGCATTACTAGAGTCTTAGGTTACGCGTCCATGAATCTTATTCGGTCCTCAATACACGCGTTGTCATCACTTCAAGTTAAAACTTTGAACGTGAAATGGATAACTTAGGTTCTAACCACAAGTCATGTAACAGTAACCTCATTTGCTTGATACGTTCAGTTCTTTTGCAACAAATCGATTGAAGTGAAGGTTCTTATACTTCATCAAACGCATTACTAAGTCTTAGTTACGCGTCCATGAAGCTTATTGGGTCCTCAATACACGTCGTGGTCATCACTTCAAGTTAAAACTTTGAACGTGAAATGGATAACTTAGGTTCTAACACACAGTCAGGTAACAGTAACCTCATTTGCTTGATACGTTCAGTTCTTTTGCAACAATCGATTGAAGTGAAGGTCTCTATTACTTCATCAAACGCATTATAAGTCTTAGTTACGCGTCCATGAATTCTATGGGGTCCTCAATACACGTCGTTGCTCATCACTTCAAGTTTAAACATTGAACGTTAAATGATAACTTAGCGTTCTAACCACAATTCATGTAACAGTAACTCTCATTTTGCTTGTTACGTTCAGTTCTTTTGCAACAATTCGATGAAGTGAAGTTTCTTTATCCTTCATTCAATACGCATTACGAAGTCTAGTTATCGCGTCCATGAATCTTATTTGGGTCCTCAATACACGTCCCGTTAGTCGTCCCATACTTCATAAGTTTAAAACTTTGAACGGTCAAATGGATAACTTAGGTTCTACCCACAAGTCATGTAACAGTAACCCTTCATTTGCTTGATACGTTCCGTTCTTTTGGGCAACAATCGATTGAAGTGAAGGTTCTTATGCTTCATCAAACGCATTACTAAGTCTTAGTTACGCGTCCATGAAGCTTATTGGGTCCTCAATACACGTCGTTGTCATCACTTCAAGTTAAAACATTGAACGTGAAATGGATAACTTAGGTTCTAACCACAAGTCATGTAACAGTAAACCTCATTTGCTTGATACGTTAAGTTCTTTTGGACAAATCGATTGAAGTGAAGGTTCTTATACTTCATCAAACGCAGTTACTAAGTCTTAGTTACGCGTCCATGAAGCTTATTGGGTCCTCAATACACGTCGTGGTCATCACTTCAAGTTAAAACCTTTGAACGTGAAATGGATAACTTAGGTTCTAACCACAAGTCATGTAACAGTAAACCTCATTTGCTTGATACGTTTAGTTCTTTTGGCAACAAATCGATTGAAGTGAAGGTTCTTATACTTCAGTCAAACGCATTACTAAGTCTTAGTTACGCGTCCATGAAGCTTAGTGGGTCCTCAATACACGTCGTTGTCATCACTTCAAGTTAAAACTTTGAACGTGAAATGGAGAACTTAGGTTCTAACCACAAGTCATGTAACAGTAAACCTCATTGCTTGATACGTTAAGTTCTTTGCAACAAATCGATTGAAGTGAAGGTTCTTATTACTTCATCAAACGCATTACTAAGTCTTAGTTACGCGTCCATGAAGCTTATTGGGTCCTCAATACACGTCGTTGTTATCACTTCAAGTTAAAATTTGAACGTGAAATGGATAACTTAGGTTCTAACCACAAGTCATGTAACAGTAAACCTCATTTGCTTGATACGTTCAGTTCTTTTGCAACAAATCGATTGAAGTGAAGGTTCTTATACTTCGTCAAACGCATTACGAAGTCTAGTTACGCGTCCATGAAGCTTGATTGGGTCCTCAATACACGTCGTTGTCATCACTTCAAGTTAAAACTTTGATCGTGAAATGGATAACTTAGGTTCTAACCACAAGTCATGTAACAGTAACCTCATTGCTTGATACGTTCAGTTTCTTTTGCAACAAATCGATTGAAGTGAAGGTTCTTTTACTTCATCAAACGCATTACTGAGTCTTAGTTACGCGTCCATGAATCTTATTCGGTCCTCAATACACGTCGTTGTCATCACTTCAAGTTAAAACTTTGAACGTGAAATGGATAACTTAGGTTCTAACCACAAGTCATGTAACAGTAAACCTCATTTGCTTGATACGTTCAGTTCTTTTGCAACAAATCGATTGAAGTGAAGGGTTCTTATACTTCATCAAACGCATTACTAAGTCTTAGTTACGCGTCCATGAAGCTTATTGGGTCCTCATACACGTCGTGGTCATCACTTCAAGTTAAAACTTTGAACGTTAAATGGATACTTAGGTTCTAACCACAAGTCATGTAACAGTAACCGCATTTGCTTGATACGTTCAGTTCTTTGCAACAAATCGATTGAAGTGAAGGTTCTTTTACTTCATCAAACGCATTACTAAGTCTTAGTTACGCGTCCATGAAGCTTATTGGGTCCTCAATACACTCGTTGTCATCACTTCAAGTTAAAACTTTGAACGTTAAATGGAATTAACTTAGGTTCTAAACCACAAGTCATGTAACAGTAACCTCATTTGCTTGATACGTTCAGTGCTTTTGCACAAATCGATTGAAGTGAAGGTTCTTATACTTCATCAAACGCGTTACTATAGTCTTAGTTACGCGTCCATGAAGCTTATTGGGTCCCTCAATACACGTTGTGGTCATCACTTCAAGTTAAAACTTTGAACGTGAGGATAACTTAGGTTCTAACCCAAGTCATGTAACATAACCCTCATTTGCTTGATACGTTAGTTCTTTTGGGACAAATCGATTGAAGTGAAGGTCTTATGCTTCATCAAACGCATTGCTAGTCTTAGTTTACGCGTCCATGAAGCTGATTGGGGTCCTCAATACACGTCGTGGTCATCACTTCAAGTTAAAACATTAAACGTGCAATGGATAACTTAGGTTCTAACCACAAGTCATGTAACAGTAAACTCATTTGCTTGATACGTTCAGTTCTTTTGGACAAAGCGATTGAATGAGGTTCCTAACTTCATCACCGCATTACGAAGTCTAGTTACGCATTCCATGAAGCTTAGTGGGGGTCCTCAATACACTCGTTGTGTCATTCACTTCATCCAGTTAAAACTTTGAACGTAAATGGATAACTTAGTGCTAACCAACAAGTCATGTAACAGTAACCTCATTGCTTGATACGTTCAGTTCTTTTGCAACAAATCGAATGGAAGTGATCGGTTCTTATAACGTCATCAAACGCATTACTATCCTTTTAGTTACGCGGCCATGAGTTGCTTGGGTCCTCAATACACTTGTGGTCATCACACTCAAGTTAAAACTTTGAACGTTAAATGGATAACTTAGGTTCTAACCACAAGTCATGTACATACCTCATTTGCTTGATACTTTTCATTTCTTTTGGCAACAAATCTTTTTTTTT
>CM039502.1:46589346-46637935 GCA_022432975.1 Begonia masoniana
AAAAAAAAAAAAAAATCTAAAAGAACTGAACGTATCAAGCAATGAGGTTTACTGTAACATGACTTGTGGTTGAACCTAAGTTATGGATTCACCTTCAATGTTTTAACTTGATGAGTGATGACAACGCGTTTCTTGAGGAAACAATAAGCTTCATGGCGCGTTATTACGACTAAGTAATGCCGGTTGATGAAGTGTAAAAACCTGCCCTTCAATCGATTTTTTCCAACGAACTGCCACGTATCACGCAAATGAGGTTTACTGTTACATACTTGTGGCTAGATCCTAAGTTATTCACCTTTCACCTTTAGTTTAACCTTTGATGCTGCCAACGACTTTTGTTGAGTCACACACGCTTCATGGCGCCGTAATGAAGACTTAGTATGCGTTTGATGAAGTATAATAATCTCATGCATCCATTTGATCATCAAGACCGAACGTATCAATCAAATGAGGTTTTACTGTTCCTGACTTGTTGGTTAGAACCTACGTTTACTTTCAACCTTCAAAGTTGTAACTTGAAGTTGCATGACAAGAGTGTAGTGAAGATGCAATAAGATTCATGGACGCGTAAAGTAAGACTTAGTAAAGTCGTTTGATGAAGTATAATAACTTCACTCAATCGATTTGTGTTAAAGAACTGAAAACGTACCAGCAATGAGGTGACTGTTACATTGTTACGATGACTTGTGGTTAAACCTAGTTATCCAGTTCACTCACCTTTTAATGTTTTAACTTGAGGTGTGAGAACGACGTGTATTGGGACCCAATAGCTTCTGCGCAATAAGAACTTAATAATGTGTTTTGATGATATTCATCTCACTTCATCGATTTGTCCAAACGAACTGAACTATCAAGCAAATGAAGGTTCTGTACAACTTGTGGTTTAAGCCTAAGTTATTCGATTCCACCTTCATGTTTTTACTTGAAGTGATGAGAACGACGTTATTGAGGCCCAATAGCTTCATGGACTCGTAATTAAGACTAGTAATCCGTTTGATGAGTATAGAACGTGATGTGATCCAAGCATCGACAAGCCCGAGCCCAAGAAGCAACGACCAATTGAGGCTGTCGCCCAATGACACGGTCCAAAGCTAAGAAGATGTGTGAGGCCTTGCCGGAATTAATTTTAGAGATCCACGGAGAGAGGAGCCGCGACAACTTGATCTAAAACTCTTGAATTTGTCTAGGATTGAAGATATCAAAATCAAGTTGAAGCAAGGGAGGGCCAAAGAATGCATGAAGATTTACTGTGCCATGCAACATGCACTGCAAGAATTAAAGTCACAGGAGAAGCACATCAATCCAAACAAATCACGTATAAAGATGTATTCCGACAGAATCTACTCAAATCAATTCAAATCCTTCACGTAGTATAAAACGTGAGATGATACTATCATCAAAGGATCATTATCTCAAGATTTATCGTTATTTATTTTTTATTTCGGTTTTTTTTTTATTATTTAATTTATTTTCATGTGTAGCCTATTTAGCAAAACACTTTTATTTAGGAGACAAGTTTGAATTAAAAATGGAGTGTTTTTTTTTAGAGAGTATTCTCTTAGTTCTTTACGAAAACTAACGTCTTCTTCCAGTCACGCTGAAAATCTCGCTTGATAGCTATGGTTCTTACCAACGAGTTTGGTCTTGGTCAAGCCTCTTGTTTTGATAGCTTTGTTCAGCCAACAGGTTGACTCGGGTCAGCTCCTTTTTGATAACTAGGTTCCTCGAATTCCTCGATTGGGGTCCGTAGTTTCCTTACTTTGTTCTTGAATCAAAGGCGTTTCCTTTCAATTATTCCGGCCGCGTTTTTGTCGGTCCCCGGGTCCTTTCGATCCGAGGTTCTCATCAAGAACTTCACTTCAATCGATTTGTTCCAAAAGAACTGACGTATCAGCAAATGAGGTTTACTGTTCATGACTTGTGGTTAGAACCTAGTTTCCAGTTCCACTTCATGTTTTAACTTGAAGGATGACACCTGTGTTTGAGGACTCCCTAAGCTTCATGTACACGTATTCAGACTTGTAATGCTTTGATGACGTTTAAGATCTTTCACTTCAATCGTATTCCTAAAGATTGAACGTAGATTCAAGCCATGAGATTACTGTTACTGACTTGTGGTTAGAACAAGTTTGCCATATTCATCACCTTCAATGTTTTTAACTTGAATTGATGACAATGGGTGGTGGTTGTATTGAGGACACATAAGCTTGTATGGACCGTAATTAATACTATTAATGCGTTTGATGAAGTATTACGAAACCTTCACTTTCAAATCGACTTGTTCCAAAAGAACTGAACGTATCAAGCAAATGAGTTTACGTTTTACATGACTTTTGGTTAGACCTAAGTTTCGATTTCACCTTCAATGTTTTACCTTGAAGTGATGACAAGACGTGTATTAGGACCCATAAGTTCATGGAATGTAATAAGACTAGTAATGCGTTGATGAGTATAAGACGTCATCTTCCATCGATTTGTTCCAAAAGAACTGAACGATCAAGTACATGATGTTTACTTTTACTGACTGTGTTAGAACCGTAAGTTATCCGTTTCAACTTCATCCTTTTACTTGAAGTGATGACAACGACGTGGGTTTGAGGACACACTAGCTTTCATGGACCCGCGTAATTAAGAATTAGTTGCGATTGAGAGTAAATAATATGTCCACTTCAATCGAGTTTAATCTAAAGAACTGAACGATCAAGCAAATGAGTTTACTGTACATGACTTGTGGTTAGACACCTAAGTTATGATTTCACCTTCAATGTTTTAACTTCAGTGATGACAACGACGTGTATTGAGACCCGCATAAGCTTTCCTGGCGCGTAACTAAGACTTAGTAATGCGTTTGATGAATATCAAACCTTCACATTCAATCGGTTTTTCCACAGAACTGACGTATCAAGCAAATGAGTTGACTGTTACATGACTTGTGGTTAGAACCTAATTATCTGTTTCCACTGCAATGTTTTACGTAGTTAAAACACGACGTGTTTTGAGACAAATAGCATCATTGCGCGTAATTCATCTTTGTAATGCGTTTTCAATGATAGAAGAATCTTCCCTTCAATCGATTTGTCCAAAGAACTGACGTATCAAGAAAATTAGGTTTACTGTCATGACTTGCGGTTTCGAAACCTAAGTTATCCATTTCATCGTCAATTTTAACTTAAGTGATTACAACGACGTGTATTGAGACACAATATGCTTCTGGACGCTATTAAAATTAGGTATGCGTTTTATAAGTAGCAGAACCTCCACTTCAATTGATTTGTTCCAGAACTTAACGCTCAAGCAAATGAGTTTACTGTACGTGCTTGTGGTTAATCCTAATTTATCATTTTCACCGTCCAATGTTTTAACTGAAGTGATGAAACGACGGGTTTGAGGACCACTTAAGCTTCTGGACTGTACTTAAGACTTAGTAATGCGTTTGATGAAGTATACGATTCTTCACTTCAATCGATTTGATCCTAAAGCACGAACGTATGAAGCAAATGAGTTTTTACTGTCCAAATGACTTGTGGTTAGAACTCTAGTTATCAATTTACCCTTCCTGTTTTAACTAGTGATACAACGACGTTAATTGAGGACCCAATAAGCGTCGTGGATGTTGTAATAAGACTAAGTAATGCTTTTTGCTGAAGTATAAACCTTCACTCAAATCGATTTGTTCCAAAAGAAATGAATGTATCACGCAAATGCGGTTACTGTTTACATACTTGTGGTTAGAACCTACGTATTCCGTTTCACTTCAATGTTTTAACTTGAATGATGACACGACGGGGTTGAAGGACACAATAAGCCACATCATGGACACTTAATTAAGACTCTATTTCGTTTGATGAAGTATAAAGAATCTTCACTTCAATCGATTTGTTCCAAAAGAACTGAACGTGCAAGCAAATGAGGTTTACTTTTCCATGACCTGACTTGGTGGTTCGATAACCTAAGTTATCTTTTCACCTTCACGGTTAAGTTGAGGTGATGAGAAAAGAGACGTGTGTTGAGGCCCCAATAGCGCTTCATGGACGGCGTATTAAGAATAAGAATGCGTTTATGAGTAATAAAGACCTTCACGTGGTTTTCAATCGATTTGTTCTAAAAAAAGAACTGAAGTATCAAGCAAACGAGTTGATGTTACATGACTTGTGGTTAGAACCTAAGTTAGCGATGAAACCTTCAATGTTTTAACTTGAAGCTGAGGACAAGGCTTGTATTGCAGACTAAATAAGCCATATAACGCGTAAATTAAGCCTAAGTACTGTGTTTGATTTAGTATAAGAACCTTCACTTCAACAATCGTTTGTTCCAAATAACTGAACGTATCGAAGCAAATGAGGTGTACTGTACCTGAGCTTGTGGTTAGAACCTAGTTATCCGTTCAACTTCAAGGTTTTAACTTGAAGTGATGACACGACGGGTGTCGAAGGACCCATACCTCATTGCGCGTAATTAAGATACTTAGATAATGCGTTTGATTAAGTATAATACATCTTCATTCAAGTCGATTTGTTCCAAAAGAACATCCGATCAGCAATGAGTTTACTTTTCGCATGACTTTCTGTTTCGAACCTAAGTTATATCCATCACACTTCAATTTTAACTTGAGGTGATGAGAAACCTTTTATTGATTACCAATAAGCTTCATGGACGCGTAATTAAGACTTAGTAATGCTTTGATGAAGATAGAAAGACCCCTCACTTCAATCGATTTTTTCTAAAGAACTGAACGTATCCAGCAGTGAGATTTGCTATTACATGAGTGGTGGTTAGATCCTAAGTTATCGTTCACCTTCAATCTTTAACTTTAAGTGATACAACGACATTTATTGACGACCCAATAAGCTTTCTGGACTGAATGAAGACTATAAGGTTTTGATAGTATCAGAATCTTCCTTCAATCGTTTGTTCAACCGAACTGAACTATCAATCAATGAGTTACTGTTAATTGCCTTGTTGTTCGAACCTTAAGTTAATTCCATTTCACCTTCAATTTTTCACTTTAATTTATGATAACGGTGTGGTATTGAGAACACCCCTAAAGCTTCATGGACACGTAATTAGACTTAGTAATTCGTTGGATAAAGTATAAGAACCGTAACTTCAATCTGATTTGGTTTTAAAATAACTGAACGGATCAAGCAAATGAGGTTGACTAGTTCATGATTGTGTTGGACTGATGCGAACCTCGGATCGAAAGGTATTTCACCTCAATGTTTTAACTTGAAGTGATGACAACGACGTGTATGAGGACCAATAACGTCAAGGACGGTATGAAGACTTAGTAATTCTTTTGATGAAGTATAATAACAACCTTCACTTCAATCCGTGTGTTCCAAAGACTGAACTTATCAAGCAATGAAGTTTACTACTTACTTGACTTGCGGTGAACCTAAATTATCCTTTCATCTTCATTGTTGGAACTTGAAGTTGATGACAACTACGTGTATTGAGACACAATAAACTTCATGGACTGTAACTAAAACTTAGTAATGTTTTGATGAAGTATAAAACCTTCACTTCAATCGATTTGTCCAAAAGAACTGAACGTATCAAGCAAACGAGGTTTACCTGTTACATGACTTGTGGTTATACCTAAGTTATCCTTTCACTTTCAATGTTTTAATTTGAAGTGATGACAACGACGTGTATTGAGGACCCAATAAGCTTCATGGATGCGCAACTAGACTTAGTAATGCGTTTGATTGAAGTATAAAAACCTTCCTTCAATCGATTTGTGCCAAAAGAACTGAACGTATCAAGCAAATGAAGTTTACTATTACTTGACTTGCGGTTAGAACCTAAATATCCATTTCAGCTTCAATGTTTTAACTTAAAGTGATGACAACGACGTGTATTGAGGACACAATAAACTTCATGGACGGTAACTAGGACTTAGTAATAGCGTTTGATGAAGTATAAAAACCTCATTTGCTTGATACGTTCATTTCTTTTGGAACAAATCGATTGAAGTGAAGGTTCGTATAGTCTTAATTACGCGTCCATGAAGCTTATTGGGTCCTCAATACACGTCGTTCTCATCACTTCAGTTAAAACATATTGAAGGTGAAATCGCTAACTTATGTTCTAACCACAAGTCATGTAACAGTAAACCTCATTTGCTTAATCCGTTCAGTTCTTTTGCAACAAATCGATTGAAGTGAAAATTGAATACTTCATCGAACACATTATTAAGTCTTAATTAAGCGTCCATGAAGCTTATTGGGTCCTCAATACACGTCGTTCTCATCACCTCAAGTTAAAACATTGAAGGTGAAATGGATAACTTAGGTTCTACCACAAGTCATGTAACAGTCAACCTCATTTGCATGATACGTTCAGTTCTTTTGAAACAATTAGATTGAAGTGAAGGTTCTTATATTTCATCAAACGCCTTACTAAGTCTTAATTACGCGTCCATAAATCTTATTGCGTCCTTCAATACACTTCTTTGTCATCACTTCAAGTTAAAACTTGAAGGTGAAAGTATAACTTAGGTTCTAACCACAAGTCATGCAACAGTAAACCTCATTTACTTGATACGTTCAGTTCTTTATGATCAAATCGATTGCAATGACGATTCTTATACTTCATCAAACGCATTACTAAGTCTTATTACGCGTCCAAGAAGCTTAGTGTGTCCTCAACACACGTCGTTGTCATCACTTCAAGTTAAAACAATGGAAGTTGAAATGGATAACTTAGGATCTAAACCACAAATAATGTAACAGTAAACCTCATTTGCTTGATACGTTCAGTTCTTTTGGAACAAATCATTGAAGTGAAGGTTTTTACACTTCATCAACGCATTATTTAGTCTTAATAACGCGTCCATGAAGCTTATTGGGTCCTCATACACGTCGTTGTCATAACTTTAAATTAAAAACATTGAAGGTGAAATCCATACTTAGGTTCGAACCACAAGTCATGTACACTAAACCTCATTTGCTTGGTACGTTCAGTTCTTTGGAACAAATCGGATTCAACTGAAGATTCTTATACTTCATCAAACGCATTACTAAGTTTTTATTAAGCGTCCAAGAAGGTTATTGGGTTCCTCAATACATGTCGTTCTCATCACCTCAATTAAAAACATTGAAGGTGAAAATGGATAACTTAGGTTCTAACTACAAGTTATGTAACATTCAACCTCCTTTTCTTGAAACGTTCAGTTCTTTTGGAACAAATCGATTGAAGTGAAGGTTTCTTATACTTCATAAAACGCATTACTTAGTCTTAATTAACGGGTCATGAGCTTAATTGGTCCTCAATACACGTCGTTGTCATCACTTCAAGTTAAAACATTGAAGGTGAAATGGATAACTTAGGTTCTAACCACAAGTCATGTAACAGTAAACCTCATTTGCTTGATACGTTCCTGTTCTTTTGGAATAAATCGATTGAAGTGAAGGTTATTATACTTCATCAACGCATTACTAAGTCTTAATTACGCGTCCATGAAGCTTAGTGTGTCCTCAACACACGTCGCTGTTCATCATTTCAAGTTAAAATATTGAAGGTGAAATAGATAACTTAGGTTCGAACCACAAGTCATGTAACAGTAAACCTCATTTGCTTGATTCGTTCAGTTCTTTTGGAAGAAATCGATTGAAGTGAGGTTCTTATACTTCATCAAACACATTATTAGTCTTATTTACCGCGTCCAAGAAGCTTATTCGGTCCTCAATATACGTCGTTGTCATCATTTCAAGTTAAAACATTGAGGTGAAATAGATAACTTAGGTTCTAACCACATGTCATGTAACAGTAAACCTCATTTCCTTGATACGTTCAATTATTTTGGAAAAAATCGATTGAAGTGAAGATTCTTATACTTCATCAAATGCATTACTTAGTCTTAATTACGCGTCCATGAAGCTTATTGGGTTCTCAACACACGTCATTGTCATCACTTCAAGTTAAAACATTGAAGGTGAAATGGATAACTTAGGTTCGAACCACAAGTCATGTAACATAAACCTCAGTTGATAAAGAGGGTTCAATACAACTAGCACAAGGTCCATTGACAAGAGCCTCGGGCTAAAGCATTTCAAAAGGCTATTCAAAAACTTACTTTGTGTTGAAAAGAGTGCTCAAAATGAAGAAGTAAGTTTTCAACTTTATTACACACTTATCGAAGCCTTAAATGAAGAGAATTCATCTTGATGAAGATATATTACTTTATGGGCCCGATTTGGTATTTGGCTTTTTTAGTTCAAGTGTTATTATTTTTGCATAATTACTAGTGTTTTTCCATGCCCAAAGACATGTGTTAATGGGCCAAACGAATTTGGCTATTTTGGGGTATTTTAGGGTTTCTTTTATGCCTACTATAAAAGGGGCAAGTTTATCTTTGTAAAAGGACCCACTATTATTTTTGGTGAATGCATTGTGAGAGTATTCTCCTCTTTGTTCTTGAAGTGAACCAAACCAAACTCGCAAGAATTGATCAAATTTTTTGTTCATTTAGGAGTTGGGGTCTTTAGGGACATAGTTTCCTACGGGTTTCTCTCGATCACCTACTCTATTTCTTATTTCTGGGGGTTATTTCCATCTTTTGTGGGTTCTAAGGGTTTTGCACCCAAAGGGTTCGAATCATTTTGGTATCAAGAAGCGTTGGTTCTACAAATTGGGTACTATTCTATCTTTTTTTGTTTCTTGTAAATCGTTGTTTGCATCTACGTTCCTTTAAAAAATAGTCGTTCTATTGTTCTTGTTGATTGCATATGGTTCTCAGCATAAACTTGTCAAATTCCTCTCCTCATCTTCTTTTGGTTTTGGTGTCCCCTTTTCATTTCTTTGGTGTCTTTTCCATTTTGTGTTTGTCTTTACACATCCTTCTTCTTCTTCCTTTTTATTGGTGTCTTTTCATTTTTTGTTTGTCTCTAGCCTATGCTTGTGGGCCACAAAAACCTTATTGTTGTTGGTTACTTCTGAATAAGCTGCTACAAAAACAAAAAAAAAAAAAAAAAGAAGAATTTTCGTGCAAAAAAAAAAAAAAAAACAGATTGTGGCAGCATCTTTAATTACATTTCTTGAGAAATTGTGGCTAGTTTTCTTTCTATTATAACATCTTCAACCCATTTCTAAAGCTTAAACCTTCTTCCAATTTAATTGTCATCGATCATACTGTATTCTTTAAATCCTACTCTCTTACTTGATTATGACGTTGGTCATTATTGCTTGAGTTTGGGTTTTGCTTTGGTTCTTAAAGGACATTGTTGGGAATACTAGAGTGGATAAAGGCAAGAGAGAGAGATCATAAAAAAAAAAGCCAAAAGTAGAGTGAAACACATTATTCTGAGTGTAAACAAGTGAGGGAGTGTGTGAGGCTTCATTTGTTTATATTATCATAAATCTGATTATTTTTTCAAGTGTTTGTATTGCAAAATGTCAGGAATCAATCAGAAGCATATGGGGTAAATGGAGCAGAGAAGAGAATATTAGTCCAGAAAATCAGAGGCAGCATATCGATATACAAACAACTTTGAGAGCAATGCAACAACAATTCGCAAGGATGATGGAAGAAATGACAGGATGGAGAGAAACGATGGAAGAAGTTAGGAGAGAACGAATTGTTGGACCACGAATGCACCTAGACGAGCAAGGGGAAATGGACATGAAAATGTGAGGGCGGCTGATATGGATGAGTACATTGATGATAGAGATTATGTTGGATACAATGATGAACTTGACTATGAGCAAGGATACATTGAAAGGGATGTTGGTCAAAGAGGACGACGCAGACATCATCGAGGAGGTCATGCTGTTCGAAATTGGGAAAGAGTTGATAGAAACTTGGGAAGTATTAAATGAAGATTCCATCATTTTAAGGAAAATCTGATCCAGAAGTTTATTTAGAGTGGGAAAGAAAATGGAGTTAGTTTTTTATTGTCATCACTATTCTGAGGAGAAGAAGGTAAAGTTGGCAGTGACTGAATTTGTGACTATGCAATATCTTGGTGGGATCAATTAGTGTCATCTCGGAGGAGGAATGGGGAAAAGACCTGTGGAGGCTTGGAATGAGTTGAAAAGTTTGATGGGAAAACGGTTTGTTCCTGATCATTATTATAGAGGACCTACATCGCAAGTTGCAAGGGCTGTTTCAAGGGTCTAGATCAGTCGAAGATTATCACAAAGAGATGGAGACTATTATGACCAAATTAGATATTGAGGAAGACAGAGAGGTTACCATGGCACGATTTCTAAATGGATTACACAAGGATATAGCACACGTAGTGGAGTTGCATCATTTTGTGGAGTTGGAAGATTTAGTACACAAGGCTATCTTGGTAGAGCGACAACTCAAATTTAAAGGGCAACAAAGAACATTGTGGGATCAAGTGCGAGGCCCAAGTTGGAGTAGGGACTACAAAGGCGACAAACTCAACTCTAAACCTAATTCTGAGCAACCTAGGTTTAAAAAAGAAGTGCCTAAATAAGCACCTAAAGATGGGGGGCCAATCTAGTAGAAGTCGGATATTAATGCTACAAGTGTTTGGGTTTAGGTCACATAGCCTCGGAATGTCCCAATAGGCGCGTAATGTTATTGCAAGAAGATGGAGAGATAGCTAGTGAGAGTGAAGAGGAGACTATGACACCGGAATTAGAGGATGACAACAAAGATAATGAAGGGATAGAGTATGCTGTAGAAGGAGAAATTTTAGTAGTTCGTCGTGCTCTTGCTTCACAAGTCAATGAAGATGACAAAGAACAGCAAAGAGAGAATATTTTTCATACTAGATGTCACGTGAATGGTAAGGTTGCAGTTTGATAATTGATTGTGGAAGTTGTACCAATGTGGCCAGTACGATTTTAGTAGAGAAATTGAAGCTTCCATTGATCAGCACCCTAAACCCTACAGATTGCAATTGTTAAGTGAATGTGGAGAAATGAAGGTAATAAACAAGTGTTGATCTCCTTTTCCATTGGAAGGTATCATGATGAGATTTTATGTGATGTAGTTCCAATGCAGGCTGGTCATATTCTTTGGGAAGACCGTGGCAATACGATCGAAAGGTTAGCCACGATGGATTCAAGAATCGATATACTTTTGAAAAGGAAGGAAGAGTTATCACACTTGTTCCATTGTCAACCCAGACAAGTTCTAGAAGGATCAACTACGTCTTCAATGTGAGAGAGAAAAATGGAGTGGAAATAGAGAGAAAATATGAGTGAAAATAAGAATGAAGACAGAGAGAAAAGGTGAGAGAAAAATCAGAATGGATTGAGAAATGAAAAGAAAAAGAGTAAGGAAGGGAGTAAGAACAAAAAGATGTGATTCTATATATGAAAGAGAGAGAAGTAAGAAAAGCATTATTGGCAAGGCATCATATCTTACTCTTAGTGCCTAAGGAGAATTATCTAACTTTTGATGTTTCTTGCTTGCCTAGTGTCTTTGTTTCTTTGTTACAGGTTTATGAAGATGTGTTTCCTGAAGATACGCCGGCTGGATTACCACCCGTAAGGGGTATCGAGCACCAGATAGATTTTGTTCCAGGAGCTGTTATTCCTAATCGTCCATCTTATCGAAGTAATCTAGAGGAGACAAAAGAATTGCAGAGACAAGTGGAAGAGCTAATGACTAAAGGATTCGTACGAGAGAGTATGAGCCCATGTGCAGTACCAGTTCTTCTAGTTCCAAAAAAAGATGGGAGTTGGCGAATGTGTGTTGATTGCAGAGCTATAAACAACATCACGGTAAAGTATTGCTATTCCATACCTCGTTAGATGACTTGTTAGATGAGTTGCATGATGCAAACATTTTAGTAAAATCGATCTTAAAAGTGGGTATCATCAAATTAGGATGAGAGAAGGAGATGAATAGAAAACAGCATTTAAAACAAAGTTTGGCTTGTATGAATGGCTAGTTATGCCTTTTGGTTTAACAAATGCATCTAGCACTTTGATGCATTTAATGAATTACGTTTTAAGAGCATTCATTGGGAATTTTGTTGTTGTGTATTTTGATGATATATTGATTTATAGTCGATCTGTTGATGAGCATGCTAAACATGTTAATGTTGTACTTGATGTTCTTAGAGAACAAAAATTGTATGCTAACCTTCAACAGTGTATGTTCTGTTTGGATAGTGTTGTTTTCCTTGGTTATGTGATTAGTGCTGATGGTATAAAGGTAGACAAGGAAAAGATTAAGACAATCATGGATTGGCCAACACCTAAGTCAATCAAGAAGGTAAGAAGTTTTCATGGTTTGGCTTCATTTTATAGGCGTTTTGTTAAGAACTTCAGCACCATTGCTGTAACGCCCCCAATTTAAAAATCCCCAAATTAAAACCTTAATTTTGAAAACCCTAGAATTTTCCCCAAATTGATTCTTGAAATCGAGCGTTAAATCAAAAATTTAAAATTTAAAATTTAAAACATATTAATTGAAAACTTAAATATTACGGAAGCTTTGATAATTAATTTGTTTAAATATTGAAAACCACCGCATATTTAAAACATTTAATGAAACTTTATTTAATAATAAAATTCAACACAATGATTCAAATTCTCAAATTGAAATAAACTTTAAATATCTTTTGAAAGAAAATTAAAGCATACTAGTTTAAATCATTTCCCTCAAAATCATCAATATGATCTTCGTCTGTATGCTTGCTTGCCACTGGAGGATTCTCAATTGCAGCAATTTCTTCCTCAGACAAAAACTCACCTACATCACAAGTTAAAACAAAAGGTGAGAAAACTCAGTAAGTGGAAATACGTGCAAAACTTTTACTGTTTACTTTTACTTTTACCGAACCCTGTTAAGACTTAGCCATCTCATTGTCGTTCAGGCTTCGTCATCTTTTACTTTTAATTTTTAACGATCAAGCTCACCATCTCACTATCGTTCAGGCTTTTGCTATCGCATTTCTTTTACTTTTTCATACACATGCAAATAACCTATCCATTTTATCTTTTAAACTATTCTATGTCGATATTCTAACATACGTGCGCAATCATCGAAAACGTGTAATAAAAATAAAACAATAATAAAATAATAAAAATAATATATATATAGCTTGTGATGTAGGGCCGTAGCCAAAACTTTGTATTTCACTTACTTGGATTCAGAGCAATTAGCGTTTAACGGGATTTTTCCAAAATTTCCAAAATAATACCCTGCTCAAATCAAATCTTTGATTTTAAATTCCTACTTAATAAATCCAATTTCAAAGTGATTTGAGCAGAAGTTACTTACGTTATAAACTTAGGTCGGTTCGGATCGTTCGGATCGTTTTGGGTCTAATCGGACGGCTCCTAAATTTATCCTGCCCAAACCGAATATCAATATTAAATTCCCACTTGAATTATTCCAACTTTAAAAGGATTTGAGCAGAAATTCTTACTGTAAAAATCTTCGATCGGTTTGGTTAGAATCGGGTCGAAAATCGGGTCAGGTCCGGTTCGGGTGAACAGTGCTCGGGTCGGTTGGGCTCACTGTTGGTTCGGTTTGGGTCAAAATAAGTGAACCAGTTCGGGTTGGTTCATTGCTGGTCTGAGTTGTTTAATTGAACTGGTTCAGTTTTTCCTGAAAATTAAACCGCTGCTTCTCCTTCTTCGATTCTTCTGTCGATTTCTGCAGAGAGAGTGAGGGAGAGAAACCGAGAGTTCGATAGAGGGAAAGAGTGAGACAGAGAGCATCGGAGGGGGAGACTTACTCCGAAGATGAGTTGTCAGTGGAGGCCGAGAGGCTTCGTCGGAGCTCGGCTAAGGGAATTTCGTCGCGTCGGAGGAGGCTAGCTGCGGTGGTCGGAGCTCGCTGCCTTGAAGACCGAGGTGAGTCTTCTTCCTTTATGAAGAACTCGAGAGGGAGAGGAGAGAGCTGTGGGGTGAATAATCCAACACCCGAGCCCTCAATTTATAGGGAAGGTTTGCCCCGCGCATCCTCCTTGAAATCCGAATCCGATCGGATTTTCCGAGCTGAATCTCAATCAGCTCGGATTTTCAGCAATTCCTTATTGTTCTCTCCTTTGTATCTGGACGTTTTTTCAGACTAAATGTAATCGGTTCAGCATCGGATTTCCAGCGAGAAATCCCACCGATTGCTGAAAATCTGATTATTTCCTGATTTGTTGCTTTGAAGCCCGATTTTACTTCAGTTCTTGGACGGTATACAGACTAGGTTCGTTAGTTTTATTTTCCCCCAAAATCCGATTTTGAGTGATTGAAATCTGATTTGGGAATTTTCAATTTTAAACCCTAGAATCGAATTTGGAAATTTTGAATTAAATTTCTAATTGTTACAATCTTCCCTCCTTAAAGAAATTTCGTCCTCGAAATTTAAAATGATTACATAAATAACTCAGGATAATCTTCTTCATTTCTTCTTCTCGTTCCCAAGTTGCATCCTCAATGTTCCGGTTCTTCCAAAGCACTCTGACAAGTGTGACATTCTTGTTCCTTAGTTCTCTTTCTTCGACGTCTATAATTTGGGTCGGTCTTTCTTCATATGATAGATCAGGGTTGATTGCGAAGTCAAGAGATCTCGATGGCAAGACATGCGAGGGGTCTGAAACATACTTCTTCAACATTGAGACATGGAAGACGTTGTGCACGTGCTTGAATGAATCTGGTAAGTCCAACTGGTAAGCAACTTCTCCTATCCTTCTTGTGATCTCAATGGGCCTGTAAATCTTGGGCTTAGTTTCCCTTTCTTTCCAAAGCGCATAACACCTCTCATTGGCGAGATTTTTAAGAAAACTTGATCTCCCACAGCAAACTCTAACTTTCTTCGTCTCCTATCAGCATAACTCTTCTGTCTACTTTGAGCCGTGAGAATTCTCTTTCGGATTACTGTAACGATCTCAGCGGTCTGTCTTAAAATATCTAGCCCAACAAGTAATCCTTCGCCCACTTCATCCCAATGCACTGGAGATCTGCATTTTCTACCATACAGAGCTTCATAAGGCGCCATCCCAATCGAAGCTTGGTAACTGTTGTTGTAGGCGAACTCCACCAATGGCAAATTCTTACTCCAATTTCCTTGAAAGTCAATAGCACATGCCCGTAACATATCTTCCAAGGTTTGAATCGTCCTTTCTGATTGTCCATCTGTCTGAGGGTGGAAAGCTGTACTGAAGTTCACTGAGTACCCATAGCCTTCTGCATACTCTTCCAAAATTTCGAGGTAAAACGAGGATCTCGATCAGATACGATAGAAATAGGCGTACCATGCAGTCTGATAATCTCTTGAACATAAAGCTGAGCATACTGATCCAAGGTATAGGTAGTCTTTACAGGAAGGAAGTGTGCTGATTTGGTCAATCGATCCACTATCACCCAAATGGAGTCGTGACTCTTAAGCTTCTTAGGAAGTCCCACTACAAAGTCCATAGTAATATGCTCCCATTCCATTGAGGCACCATAAGTGGTTGCAATGTGTCAGCAGGTCGTTGATGCTCCGCCTTGACTTGCTGACAAGTAAGACACTTCTCCACAAATTGGCTACATCCACCTTCATCCCACGCCACCAATAGTGCTGCTTCAAATCCCGATACATTTTTGTTGATCCAGGATGTACCGAGTAAGGGGTTGAATGTGCTTCCTTTAATATAGCCTCTTTTAATTCCGCATCGTCCGGTACACACCATCTCTTCTTGAATTGGATAATCCCACTATCAGACACAGAAAATTCAGAAACTTTCCTGTCTCCAAATCACTTCTAACTTTGCAAATATAAGCATCTCCCTGTTGTTTCTCCTTTATCTGCTCAAGCAAACATGGCTGAAGTGTCATAGCAGACAATCTCTCAAGTATCCCAAACGGCACAACTTTGATGTTAGATCTATGCATCTCCTCGGTTAACTGTTCTGGAATTAGACGCAATGAAGAAATTTGAGATGATGCCCTTCTACTCAAAGCATCAGCTACGACATTAGATTTGCTAGGGTGATAAATAATTTCGCAATCATAGTCCTTTACTAGCTCCAACCATCTGCGTTGTCTCATGTTCAGATCCTTCTGGGTTAGAAAGTATTTCAGGCTCTTGTGATCCGTATAAATCTCACACCGTTCTCCATAAAGATAATGCCTCCAAATCTTTAAAGCGTGAACTACCGCTACAAGCTCCAAATCATGAGTTGGGTAGTTCTTCTCGTGTTCCTTCAACTGTCTCGAGGCATAGGCGACCAATTTTCCTTCTTGCATAAGGACACATCCCAAACCATACTTCGAAGCGTCACTATAAACCACAAATTTTCCTGATCCTGATGGGATAGTGAGTATGGGTGCTGAGACTAACCTTTTCTTCAACTCTTGAAAACTTTGCTCGCATTCATCAGTCCATAAATACTTGGCTCCTTTCTTTGTTAGCTTCGTAAGTGGGTTGGCCAAAGTTGAAAAACCTTCTACGAATCTCCGATAATAACCCGCAAGACCAAGGAAACTTCTAATTTCAGATGCATTCTTTGGTTGAGGCAATTTACTCACAGCTTCAATCTTTGCTGGGTCCACAGCTACGCCCTCCTTTGAAATAATGTGGCCAAGAAAAGTCACATTCTCCATCCAAAACTCACACTTGGAGAACTTTGCATATAACTTCTCACGCCTTAAGGTAGATAGAATAATCTTTAAATGTTCTTCATGCTCCTCCTTGCTCTTCGAGTAAATAAGGATATCGTCAATAAAGACTATAACAAATCATCCAAAAAGGTCTTGAATGTCCGATTCATAAGATCCATAAATGCAGCTGGTGCATTACTTAATCCGAACGGCATAACTCGAAACTCATAGTGACCATATCTGGTACGAAACGTCGTCTTGAACACGTCGTCCTCCTTAATTCTCAATTGATGATATCCAGACCTTAAATCAACTTTCGAGAAAACTGCTGCTTCCCTTCAACTGATCGAATAAGTCATCCATTCTTGGCAGTGGATATTTGTTCTTGATAGTGACTTTGTTGAGCTCTCTGTAGTCGATACACATTCTCATTGATCCGTTCTTTTCTTCACAATAAAACCGGAGCTCCCCAGGGTGAGAAACTCGGTTGAATAAATCCTTTCTCCAGCAAATCGTCAAGTTGAGTCTTTAATTCCTTTAATTCACTTGGCGCCATTCTATAAGGAGCTTTAGAGATCGGCGCCGTTCCAGGTAGCAGCTCAATACCAAATTCCACATCTCTTGCAGGTGGTAACATAGTCAGGTCATCAGGAAAGACATCAGGAAATTCCTTAACTATCGGTACCATATCCAATGTCGTTGCTCGTCCAGGTTCAGTACATATAACACTGGCTAGAAATCCAATGCATCCAGAATTTAATAAATTCCGAGCTCGCATAGCTGAAATTACTGGAACTCTTGAACCTTTAGAATCCCAATAGAAAGAAAACGGCTCTTTTCCAGGTAGTTGGAAATTTACCATCTTCTTGCGACAATCAATAGTTGCATAGTGATTAGTAAGCCAATCCATTCCAAGGATAACATCGTAATCATACATTGCCAAGATAATTAAATCAACTTCCAGTTGATTTTCCCCAATACACACCTCACACCTTCTAATAATAGAATCGGCAAACATAACCTTGCCCGAAGGTGTAGCTACTCCCATATTACACTCTAGAGGTTCTACTTTAATGTCAAACTTCTTAGCATGCTCAAAGGATATAAATGAATGCGTAGCTCCAGAATCAAATAATGTGCTAGAAGAAATGCCAGAAATAAATATCGAACCTGTCACCACAGATGCATTTCCTTCAGCTTCATCCTTGGTCATGGCAAAAACTCTAGCAGCTGTCTTGGGTTGCTCCCGAGCATTCTTTGGGCAGTTGCTGATATAATGTCCAGGTTGGCCGCATTTGAAACAAGTGTTGGCTTGAACACGACACTCTCCGAAATGTGGGTTCTTGCATGTAGGACATAAAGGTGCATTTGTTGTCGTAGGTTCCTTCTTCACAAACTTGGAAGATCCTCCAGCAAACCTAGAAGGTCCTCCAACAGGTCCACTGTTCATAGGTCGCTTAAATCCAGTTGTTTGTTGTGGTGGAATTCTACCTCGTACAGCTTGAGTCGCGTGACTATATCTCCTTCGCAATTCTTGGGCTTTAATAACATCTTTCTCTCCTTGCTCTGCAGCCAGTGATTTCTCCACAACAAACGCGAATGAAGAATTCTTGGAAGTAATCAGTCGGATGTCCTCGAGTATCTCCGCCCTTAGTCCTTGGATAAATCGCTTCACCTTCATAGTCTCGTTACCAGCAATGTGTGGGACATAACGAGATAATTGCTCAAATTTATGTAGATATTCCATAACGCTTCCAGTTTGCTTGAGAGCCATAAATTCTTCAGGTTTTGCATCCATCATTGCGTCCGTAAAATATTTCTCATTGAACAGCTCTTGAAACTTCTCCCAAGACATAGTAGCAACTGAATGCATCGCCTTAACGGAGTCCCACCAATAACGTGCATCCATCCGAAACATAGAAGATGCACATAGAACCTTCTCTTCCTCAGCAATTTTGGCGTGCTCAAAGATTTCGCCTATAGTCCTGATCCAATCATCTGCTGCGGCCATATCAGCTAAATTTCCATAAAAACTTGGAGGGTCCAAACGTCGAAATCTGTCGAAATCCATATCTCCATGCCGAGGCCTATTAGGAACTTGGGCCTGCATATTCGCCGCTTGAGCTGCGGCAGTGGCTTGTTCATTTTGTTTGGCTTGCATCCTCACGCATCTTCTTAGCTTTGGACCTTGTCATTGGGCTGCCAATGTCCTCAATTGGATCGTTGCTCTTGGGCTTTGTCGCTGCTTGGATCACATCACTTCACCAAACGCATTACTTATTCTTAATTACGCGTCCATGAAGCTTATTGGGTCCTCAACACACGTCGTTCTCATCACCTCAAGTTAAACATTGAGGGTGAAATGGATAACTTAGGTTCGAACCACAAGTCATGGAAAAGTAAACCTCATTTGCTTGATACGTTCAGTTCTTTTGGAACAAATCGATTGAAGTGAAGATTCTTATACTTCATCAAACGCATTACTAAGTCTTAATTACGCGTCCATGATGCTTATTGTGTCCTCAACACACGTCGTTGTCATCACTTCAAGTTAAAACATTGAAGTTGAAACGGATAACTTAGGTTCTAACCACAAGTCATGTAAAAGTAAAACTCATTTGCTTCATACGTTCAGGTCTTTTGGAACAAATCGATTGAAGTGAAGGTTATTATACTTCATCAAACGCATTACTAAGTCTTAGTTACGCGTCCATGAAGCTTATTGGGTCCTCAATACACGTCGTTGTCATCACATCAAGTTAAAACATTGAAAGTTAAATGGATAACTTAGATTCTAACCACAAGTCATGTAACAGTAAATCTCATTTGCTTGATACGTTAAGTTCTTTTGGAAAAAATCGATTGAAGTAAAAGTTCTTATACTTCATCAAACTCATTACTAAGTCTTAGTTACGCGTCCATGAAGCTTATTGGAATCTCAATACACGTCATTGTCATCACTTCAATTTAAAACATTGAACGTGAAATGGATAACTTAAGTTATAACCACAAGTCATGTAACAGTAAAGCTCATTTGCTTGATACGTTCAGTTCGTTGGAACAAATCGATTGAAGTGAAGGTTCTTATACTTCATCAAAAGCATTACTAAGTCTTAGTTACGCGTCCATGAAGCTTATTGGGTCCTCTGACTTGTGGTTAGAACCTAAGTTATCCATTTAACGTTCACCGTTTTAAATTGAAGTGATGACAACGACGTGTATTGAGGACCTAATAAGCTTCATGGATGCGTAACTAAGACTTAGTAATGCGTTTGATGAAGTATAAGAACCTTCACTTCAATCGATTTGTTCCAAACGAACTGAACGTATCAAGCAAATGAGCTTTACTGTTACATGACTTTTGGAACAAGTCGATTGAAGTGAAGGTTCTTATACTTCATCAAACGCATTACTAAGTATTAATTACGCGTCCATGAAGCTTATTGTGTCCTCAATACACGTCGTTGTCATCACTTCAAGTTAAAACATTGAAGGTGAAATGGATAACTTAGGTTCTAACCACAAGTCATGTAACAGTAAACCACATTTGCTTGATACGTTCAATTCTTTAAGAACTAATCGATTGAAGTGACGATTCTTAAACTTCATCAAACGCATTACAAGTCTTAATTACGTGTCCATGAAGCTTAGTGAGTCCTCAACACACGTCGTTGTCATCACTTCAAGTTAAAACATTAAAGTGGAAATGGATAACTTAGGTTCTAACCACAAGTCATGTAACAGTAAACCTCATTTGCTTGATACGTTCAGTTCTTTTAAAACAAATCGATTGAAGTGAAGGTTCTTATACTTCATCAAACGGATTACATAGTCTTAATTACGCGTCCATGAAGCTTATTGGGTCCTCAATACACGTCGTTCTCATCACTTCAAGTTAAAACATTGAAGGTGAAATCGATAACTTAGGTTCTAACCACAAGTCATGTAACAATAAACCTCATTTGCTTGATCCGTTCAGTTCTTTTGGAACAAATCGATTGAAGTGAAGATTGAATACTTCATAAAACACATTATTAAGTCTTAATTAAGCGTCCATGAAGCTTATTGGGTCCTCAATACACGTCGTTCTCATCACCTCAAGTTAAAACATTGAAGGTGAAATAGATAACTTAGGTTCTAACCACAAGTCATGTAACAGTCAACCTCATTTGCATGATACGTTCAGTTCTTTTGAAACAAATCGATTGAAGTAAAGGTTCTTATACTTCTTCAAACGCCTTACTAAGTCTTAATTACGCGCCCATGAATCTTATTGCGTCTTCAATACACTTCTTTGTCATCACTTCAAGTTAAAACTTTGAAGGTGAAAAGTATAACTTAGGTTCTAACCACAAGTCATGTAACAGTAAACCTCATTTGCTTGATACGTTCAGTTCTTTATGATCAAATCAATTGCAGTGAAGATTCTTATACTTCATCAAACGTATTACTAAGTCTTAATTACGCGTGTCATAAAGCTTAGTGTGTCCTCAACACACGTCGTTGTCATCACTTCAAGTTAAAACAATGAAGTTGAAATGGATAACTTAGGATCTAACCACAAGTAATGTAACAGTAAACCTCATTTGCTTGATACGTTCAGTTCTTTTGGAACAAATCGATTGAAGTGAAGGTTTTTACACTTCATCAAACGCATTACTTAGTCTTAATAGCGCGTCCATGAAGCTTATTGGGTCCTCAATACACGTCGTTGCCATCACTTCAAATTAAAAAACAATGAAGGTGAAATCCATAACTTAGATTTTAACAACAAGTCATGTAACAGTAAACCTCAGTTGCTTGATACTTAAGTTCTTTTGGAACAAATCGATTGAAGTGAAGGTTCTTATACTTCATCAAACGCATTATTGAGTTTTAGTTACGCGTCCATGAAGCTTATTGGGTCCTCAATACACGTCGTTGTCATCAAATCAAGTCAAAACATTGAAAGTTAAATGGATAACTTAGGTTCTAACCACAAGTCATGTAACAGTAAACCTCATTTGCTTGATACGTTCAGTTCTTTTGTAACAAATCGATTGAAGTGAAGGTTCTTATACTTCATCAAACGCATTACTAAGTCTTAGTTACGCATCCATGAAGCTTATTAGGTCCTCAATACACGTCGTTGTTATCACTTCAATTTAAAACATTGAACGTGAAATGGATAACATAGGTTCTAACCACAAGTCATGTAACAGTAAACCTCATTTGCTTGATACGTTAAGTTCTTTTGGAACAAATCGATTGAAGTGAAGGTTCTTATACTTAATCAAACGCATTACTAAGTCTTAGTTACGCGTCCATGAAGCTTATTAGGTCATTAATACACGTCGTTGTTACCACTTCAATTTAAAACATTGAACGTGAAATGGATAACTTAGGTTCTAACCACAAGTCATGTAACAGTAAACCTTATTTGCTTGATACGTTAAGTTCTTTTGGAACAAATCGATTGAAGTGAAGGTGCTTATACTTCATCAAACGCATTACTAATTCTTAGTTACGCATCCATGAAGCTTATTAGGTCCTCAATACACGTCGTTGTCATCACTTCAAGTTAAAACATGATGGTGAAATGGATAACTTAGGTTCTAACCACAAGTCATGTAACAGTAAACCTCATTTACTTGATACGTCAGTTCTTTTAGAACAAATCGATTGAAGTGAAGGTTATTATACTTCATCAAACGCCTTACTAAGTCTTAGTTACGCGTCATGAAGCTTATTGAGGTCCATCAATACACGTCGTTGTCATCACTTCAAGTTAAAACATTGAAGGTGAAATTTGTAACTTAGGTTCTAACACAAGTCATGTAACAGTAAACCTCATTTGCTTGATACGTTAAGTTATTTTGGAACAAATCGATTGAAGTGAAGGTTCTTATACTTCATCAAACGCATTACTGAATTCTTAGTTACGCATCCATGAAGCTTATTGGGTCCTCAATACACGTCGTTGTCATCACATCAAGTTAAAACATTGAACGTTAAATGGATAACTTAGGTTCTAACCACAAGTCATGTAACAGTAAACCTCCTTTGCTTGATACGTTCAGTTCTTTTGTAACAAATCGATTGAAGTGAAGGTTCTTATACTTCATCAAACGCATTACTAAGTCTTAGTTACGCGTCCATGAAGCTTATTGGGTCCTCAATACACGTCGTTGTCATCACTTCAAGTTAAAACATTGAAGGTGAAATTTGTAACTTAGGTTCTAACCACAAGTCATGTAACAGTAAACCTCATTTGCTTGATACGTTAAGTTCTTTTGGAACAAATCGATTGAAGTGAAGGTTCTTATACTTCATCAAACGCATTACTGAGTCTTAGTTACGCGTCCATGAAGCTTATTGGGTCCTCAATACACGTCGTTGTCATCACATCAAGTTAAAACATTGAACGTTAAATGGATAACTTAGGTTCTAACCACAAGTCATGTAACAGTAAACCTCCTTTGCTTGATACGTTCAGTTCTTTTGGAACAAATCGATTGAAGTGAAGGTTCTTATACTTCATCAAACGCATTACTAAGTCTTTGTTACGCATCCATGAAGCTTATTAAGGTCCTCAATACACGTCTTTGTCATCACATCAAGTTAAAACATTGAACGTTAAATGGATAACTTAGGTTCTAACCACAAGTCATGTAACAGTAAACCTCATTTGCTTGATACTTAAGTTCTTTTAGAACAAATCGATTGAAGTGAAGGTTCTTATACTTCATCAAACGCATTACTAAGTCTTAGTTACGCGTCCATGAAGCTTATTGGGTCCTCAATACACGTCGTTGTCATCACTTCAATTTAAAACATTGAAGGTGAAATTTGTAACTTAGGTTCCTTGATGATGACCGTCAAGACGGATCATTACAATAGATGACCACTAACGAGAGCAAAGGCAAGCCTATAAGGAGCCAAATGAGCAATTTGGTTCTTCAATCTTACCTCAAGAATGAAATTGCGTTCGGAAGCTAGAACCAGAGATTGTTCTCTTATTCCAAGTTGTTTTGGGATGATGTTTATGTCAATTTTCGTTTTGTTTATTTAGTTATTTCTAGATTGTCGTTTTTCGGGTTTAAAAAGTACTTGTTGTCTATCGAGTCATAAGTCGTTTTATTTAGTAATTGTTGTCTTTTTAATTAAAAGTTTGAAGGGCAGATTAGTAATTTGCTCTTAAAGAAAACCCTAGAAACCCTAGCATGAAGGGATGTTTCATGCCTATAAATTCATTCTTAGATAAATAAAAGAAAAGCAGGTTTTATCTAATTGTGTGAGAATTTCTCTTAGTTTCTTGAAGAAACTCCGAACTTATCAAGATTCTCCTTGTGGCGTTCAAAATCTGACTTATCAAACGAACAGGCATATTCGTTTGTGGCGTCCTCCTCATTCCAAGGTTCGGATCTGTATAGATTTCTGGCCAAGGATTTCCTTTTCGAACTTGTAGATTCTGGGTTAGCGACGACGCCAATATTTTGATCGTGGGTGTAACACTCGGTCTTCGGGATTTAAATTTTATTCCAATATATACGGCAATTTTGTAAATACGTCGAATTATGTCCGTTTCGCGAACGGAAAGTTTTAGTGGGCCGTAACAATTAATTGGAATTTATGATGAAATATGAGAATTTTTGTAAATCGAATCGTTAGTTAAACAACGAGACAATTGGAAGGGAAATTGAAATCAAATAGAAGGGCGGTTTGGTAAATTGTCAAACCAAAATATTAATAAAAATCAAAATCTCATTTTCTTTCCCCTCACCCACGATACTTCCACTTTCTCTCCCTTATTGGCGCGACTTTTCTCCCCTCACAGCGATTGTCTTCGAACGCCGACCGACGTCCCCTCCAAACTCCGGCGAGTCTTCCCGTTTCTACTCCGTCATCACTCTCTAGGTAAGGCTCTACACTTTTGGAACGTTAATAGCGATTTCTAGGGTTTAAAACAATTAGGGGTTTGTTAGGGTTTTCGTCGGAAATATGAATCGATGTTTGTGATTGATAGGTTGAGCTTAGTTATGCCTCTAATAGACGTATTGATAGTTATCGGAGCTTAGTTCATCGATTGTTTAGGTGTATTGAAGCATTGGTTAACTTGGAGCTTAAAAACCTCCATTAATGGGGTTTTTGGAAATGCCGAGCGCGAATTGCTCGACGAAATGCCTCAACGAACTAAAATAGAGTTTAGGAGAATTTTCTATAGTTAGGAGTTAGCAATTTTTGGAGTTGGTGATTTAGACTCGATTTAATACGTATGTTGTGAAATGTTATAGGTGAACAAGCATTGTGGACGAAGCTCGGTGAACAACGGACGCGAAGTAAGTCTCTGTGACTTGTTTGGCCATCTAGGCCTACACCGTACGAATTTAGTCGATCGAGGATATTTGAGATGCATTTGAGTAGTTTGGAACGGGTAGTTAGAATTACGTTTTGTTAAGTCGTTAATTGTTAGTTTAATATTGTATGTTTTTACTTGCTTTAATTATTGTATTGAGCACGTTCATGCATTGTTTTCTAAGCACGCATGCAAAATGTATTTCAAAGTGTTTTACATAGAAAAAGGTAAACAAAGTACGTAATTGAACAACAGAGATAATCACGCCGGGTGCGGTGGTTCAGGCATGGATGTCGAAGGAAGCATGCTTCCCCCCGTGTTAGATCCGAGGGGCTATCCAATCGCGGGATGTGCCGCTCCTATCTAACGAGAGTGAAGCCCCGGGTGACACATAGACACAGAAACAAAGAAACAAAGAAATGAAAAGAATGTAGAGTTTCAAAAGAACATAGCATAGCATAGCATACATTTGCATTCACTTAGATTTACTGAGCCTCTAGCTCACGTGTTTAATTCTATGGTGTAGGAGACATTGAGACAGGTGAGGAAGACGTCCCTCCGCCTGAAGTATGAGCAGATTGAAGGAGGAGGCCTGTGGGAGTGCGCTGGCAGTCGGAGCGTGATTTTGACCCGTGGGGACGTAGGTAAATGCTTTGGAATAGAATATAGAAAGTTTGTATAGATAAATGTTTTAGGATGCTTGGGACTGGATAGGAAATTTGAAATGTTTTGGTATTTTGAAACAGGAGGAAATGTTAAACTTTTAAACGGAACCACGCGGTTCGTTTTCATGAAATATGGTTATGTTTTTAAATGCGTTTGAGTCGGTAAATAGGTCTTTAATAGCGTGTGTAATATATGCGAGAGACGGGGTTATTGTATAGAAGTGTGATTGTAAAATTGTAATGGTATGTGATGAAGAAAGATGAAGAAATGTGGATGTTGAAAAGTGTTTGATGTGTGAGTGAGAAATTGGTGAGTAGAGCGTGAAAGGAAAGAAATAAAGGGGGGGGGGGGGGGGGGGGGGGGGGGGGGGGGGGGGGCGACTGATTGCAGGAGGAAAGGAGTTGGAACGCAGAACTCTCGGGTTTTCCAGAGAGTTTGGCGACTGTGCGCGGGTAGAGAGGAGTCCGATTGGTTTGGGAGTCGGATTTCACGTTCTGGAGACAGAACGTGAACCGACCGAACGCTTGAGGTTAAGCGTTCGGGCGGCTGTGCAAGGGGCGCCCGATCGCATAACATCACGCGTTCGGTCGCCTCTTACATTTTTGGCTGAATTGTCTTTCCTGCCCCTCCTCTGTTTCGATGGCCTGTTGCTTCAAATGACCGATGCATTTTTAGTCATTTTTAATGGTTTTGAGTATTGTTTTATTTGTTTTAAGTTTTAATTTAATTGTTCTAATTATATCCAATTGGTTTTAAATTTGCTAAAAGATTTTAACGAGTTTTAATTTCGCCTAAATGTTTGAAAGATCAAATTGAGGATTTGTAATCGAAAAAGAAAAATTTTATACGGGAAATAAAGGGTACGGTTAAGGGTCGTTACAGTTATGGTATCAGAGCCCCCGGGTTTTAAAAACGGTTCTGTAGACTGCACGACTGCTCAGCCACTACACGAACATCCTTCATCAACTGTAAGTACGTTTAATTGTTTTATTTTAATTTGATTTCTTAGGATTATTTGTTTTAATTTTATAGGAATTATAGAATATGGTTCGAGGTAAGGACGCCCGAGACGATGCTTTGGATAGATTGACTGATTTGCTGGACCGTCAAGCCCAGCATATGGATAGACAGGCCCGGCAAATTGAGGACCTAGTAAATGAAAACCGTGAGAATCAACGTGAAAATCAAGGTGCTCGGGATATAGTTGTTCCTAATGGTCAAAGTATGGAGAGACTTCAAAAGTTAAGACCTCCGATACTTAATGGGCAATCTACGGACCCCTCTATTGCTGAGGAGTGGGTTCGGAAAATGGAGGATATGATGGCGTATGCCAAAGTGGATAATGCAGAGAAGGTTGAGTGCGCTACGTTCCACTTGGAATTAGATGCTCAAACTTGGTGGGATTCTATTAAAGTTACGACTGACGTGTCACTGATGAGGTGGGAACGGTTTAAGACCGTGTTCTTTGATAAATACTTCAGCCGTACAGTGAGAGTGGCAAAGAGAGCTGAGTTTACGCAATTGAAGTAAACTGGTACAGTTGCAGAGTATATCAAGAAGTTTGAAGCTTTATCCAAGTTTGCACGACGCCTAGTCAGCGATAATGAAGAAAAGGTACATCAATTTATGGATGGGCTAGATAGGGAGATTCGGAAGAACGTCATTGTGTCTGGTATTATGGATGGGCTAGATAGGGAGATTCGGAAGAACGTCATTGTGTCTGGTATTATGGATGTGCCCTATGAGGAAATTGCAGCGAGAGCCCTGGAGTTTGAGGCTGCAGAGTTGACGTGTGTTAAGCCAAGGGAGCCTGCTAAAGGCTTCTTTCGTTAGATTCAGCCTCAGGTACGGAATAGAGGCTGGCAACCTAGAGGACAACAACAACAACGAGGCGTCAAAGGCCTCATGAGGGAGGAAATGATAAGGGCAAAGGGAAGCAGGTTCAAGGGGCCGCTCAGAAGAAGCCCGTTTGTCCTAAGTGCCAGAAGGAACATTTTGGCGAGTGCCGAGTGGGTACCAATAGCTGTTATCGATGCGGTGAAGTGGGCCATTATGCCATGAATTGCCCGTTATTGAACCGAACACAACCAGGCAAAGATCAGCGAAGAGTTATGCCAAGGATATTCGCATTCATTGAACCTGGAGATGTCGATGATGAGGCACAGCCATCCGTCATAGCAGGTACTATTCTAGTCATGGGTGTACCAGTATTTTCCTTGATAGATACAGGAGCTACGCACTCCTTTATTTCAACTGCTTGCATGGGTAGATTGGGGCTAGTATTTGAGTTGGCTGAGTGCGAGTATAGAGTAATGCTGCCTTCGGGAGCAAATATGCAGTCTGATCAGGTTTTCCAGGGCAACGTCGTCTCTGTGGGAAACAACACCCTCTATGCCCGGTTGATAGTTATGGGAATAGAGGTGTACGATCTTATTTTGGGGATGGATTGGCTTGCACGCCATTGCGCCACAATTGACTGCGGGTCCGGGATGGTGACTTTCCGCCCTCCGAACAAAGTTGAGTTCACTTTTTTAGGCAATGAATAGGTTAAGCGGGCTACCTACTTCTTATTCGATGATAGCCAAAGAACAATTTAAAGATGGGTGCTCGATTTTTGTGGCCATGGTGGTTGATACTCGACTACTTGATAAATTGAAACCGGATGATCTCCCAGTTGTTAAAGAGTTCTAGGGGATTTTTCTCGATGATCTTCCAGGACTACCGCCTGATCGGGAGATCGAGTTTGTAATTGATGTTTATCCGAGTTCAGCTCCTGTATCTAAGAATGCGTACAGATTGGCGCCTGCAGAATTGAAGGAACTGAAATCTCAGTTGGAGGAGCTATTAGACAAAGGGTTCATTCGACCCAGCTTTTCTCTGTGGGGCGCACCGGTCTTATTTGTGAAGAAAAAGGACGGAACTCTCAGGATGTGCATTGATTATCGGGAGTTAAATAAATTGACCGTGAAGAATAAGTATCCACTGCCCCGAATTGACGATCTATTTGACCAGTTGCAGGGTGCCCGAGTGTTTTCAAGGATCGACCTACGCTCGGGTTACTATCAGTTGAAAGTCCGAAAAGAAGATATTGAAAAGACAGCGTTTCGAACGAGGTATGAGCATTAAGAATTTCTTGGGATGTCCTTTGGACTTACCAATGCTCCTGCAGCATTTATGGATATGATGAATCGCGTCTTCAAAGAGTATTTGGACAGGTTTGTCGTTGTTTTTATAGATGACATCCTGGTTTATTCCAAGACAAAGGAGGAGCACGAGGAACATTTGCGGATCGTTCTAAGGACCTTGTGTCAACATCAATTGTATCCGAAATTTTCTAAGTGTGAATTCTGGCCTGATCAAGTAAGTTTTCTTGGTCATATCATATCTCAGGAGGGAATCTCAGTGGATCCAGCTAAAATAGAGGTTGTCAAACAATGGCCACAGCCCAAGAATGTACGAGAGGTACGAGGATTTCTTGGTTTAGCTGGATATTACAGGAAATTCATCGAGGGGTTTTCAAAGATAGCCGTCCCTCTATCTCGATTGACGAGAAAGAATGAAAGATTTCTATGGTCTCCTGCATGTGAGAAAAGTTTTGTGGAGCTGAAATAGAGATTGACTACGGCTCCAGTTCTGACACTACCAGTTGAGGGCGATAAGTTCAGTATTTATTGTGATGCCTCGGGGATCGGACTGGGATGTGTTTTAATGCAGGAAGGCAAGGTCTTCGCTTACGCTTCTAGACAATTGAAGCCATATGAACAAAACTATCCGACACACGACCTTGAACTCGCAGCAGTAGTCTTTGCATTAAAAATCTGGAGACACTATCTGTATGGGCAGCAGTGTGAGGTGTTTTCAGATCACAAGAGTTTAAAATACTTGTTTACGCAGAAAGAACTTAACATGCGGCAGCGAAGGTGGTTAGAGTTCGTTAAAGACTACGATTTTGAAATTAAATACCACCCAAGAAAGGCAAATAAAGTAGCTGATGTCTTGAGCCGAGTGCCTACAACGAGCCAGCCTTTGCTTGCGTCAATGTCGGTAATGTTGAGGTCTGAGATTGAGAACTTCGACGTGGAAATTGTGGCAGAATTGTCCAGCATGATTACTAATATTTCTCTTAGACCAACGATTTTAGACAAGGTCCGAGAGGCTCAACAGAACGATTCGGAGTGTGAAAGGCATAGAACGAGCATGACATCTGAAGGATTGTATTGAATTTTAGGCACAGGTGGTACGTGCCTGACGATGGTGAGCTGAAAAATGAGATCTTAACTGAGGCACATTCCTCGGCGTATTCAGTACATCCGGGGAGCACCAAAATGTACAAAGACTTGAGACAACATTTTTGGTGGCCTAATATGAAGAGAGAAATCGCCAGGTATGTAGAAACCTGCCAGATTTGCCAACAGATTAAGGCAGAACATCAAAGGCCAGCTGGAACCCTACAGCCATTGCCTATTCCAGAGTGGAAGTGGGAGCAGATATCCACGGATTTTATAGTTGGACTCCCGAGAACAACAAGGGGGCACGATGGTATATGGGTGATCGTGGACCGTTTGACAAAGACGCCCACTTCCTGCCAGTGAAAATGACTTATTCGATGGACCAGCTAGCCGAGCTATACGTACAGGAGATTGTGAGACTACACGGGGTGCCTATCTCTATTGTTTCAGATAGAGATGCCAGATTTACTTCGAAGTTCTGGAAAAGTTTACATAAGGCAATGGGAACTCAGTTGAATTTTAGCACGACATTTCATCCTCAGACTGACGGACAGACAGAAAGAACAAATCAGATTCTTGAGGATATGCTTAGAGCCTGCGTGTTAGAGTTTCAGGGCTCGTGGAGCCGATATTTGCCATTGATCGAGTTTTCGTACAATAACAGCTTCCAGGCTACGATTGGCATGGCTCCGTATGAGGCGCTGTATGGTCGAAAATGCAGGTCTCCACTATACTAGGATGAGGTAGGTGAAGCGAGCATTGTTGGCCCAGATATTTTGCAACAAACAGCGGAGAAGTTCGCTGTTATTAGACAACCCATGGAGATTGCCCAAAGCCGCCAAAAGAGTTATGCGGACACCAGACGGAGAGATATACAGTTCAAGGAAGGCGATGAGGTGTATTTAAAGATTTCTCCGTTTAAAGGCGTTATGCGATTTGGAAGGTGAGGTAAATTGAACCCTCGTTTTGTAGGGCCCTTTCCCATTCTGAAGAGGGTCGGAACTCTGGCCTACAGATTGCAGCTTCCAGCGTCTATGAAGGGTATTCACGACGTGTTCCACGTGTCTATGCTCAGAAAATGTGTACGTGATCCGGCACACATCGTCGAAACACGGGAGATTGACGTGAACCAACGCTGACCTATGAAGAAGGGCCAGTACAAATCCTAGAGTTCTTATACTTCATCAAACGCATTACTAAGTCTTAGTTACGCGTCCATGAAGCTTATTGGATCCACAATACACGTCGTTGTCATCACTTCAATTTAAAACATTGAACGTGAAATGGATAACTTAGGTTCTAACCAAAAGTCATGTAACAGTAACCTCATTTGCTTGATACGTTCAGTTCTATTGGAACAAATCGATTGAAGTGAAGGTTCTTATACTTCATCAAACGCATTACTAAGTCTTAGTTACGCGTCCATGAAGCTTATTGGATCCTCAATACACGTTGTTGTCATCACTTCAAGTTAAAACATTGAAAGTGAAAATGGATAAGTTAGGTTCTAACCACAAGTCATGTAACAGTAAACCTCATTTGCGTGATACGTTTAGTTCTTTTGGAACAAATCGATTGAAGTAAAGGTTCGTATACTTCATCAAACGCATTACTAAGTCTTAGTTACGCGTCCATGAAGCTTATTGGATCCACAATACACGTCGTTGTCATCACTTCAATTTAAAACATTGAACGTGAAATGGTTAACTTAGGTTCTAACAACAAGTCATGTAACAGTAAACCTCATTTGCTTGATACGTTCAGTTCTATTGGAACAAATCGATTGAAGTGAAGGTTCTTATACTTCATCAAACGCATTACTAAGTCTTAGTTACGCGTCCATGAAGATTATTGTGTCCTCAATACACGTCGTTGTCATCACTTCAATTTAAAACATTGAACGTGAAATGGATAACTTAGGTTCTAACCAAAAGTCATGTAACAGTAACCTCATTTGCTTGATACGTTCAGTTCTATTGGAACAAATCGATTGAAGTGAAGGTTCTTATACTTCATCAAACGCATTACTAAGTCTTAGTTACATGTCCATGAAGCTTATTGGATCCTCAATACACGTCGTTGTCATCACTTCAAGTTAAAACATTGAAAGTGAAATGGATAACTTAGGTTCTAAACACAAGTCATGTAACAGTAAACCTCATTTGCGTGATACGTTTAGTTCTTTTGGAACAAATCGATTGAAGTGAAGGTTCTTATACTTCATCAAACGCATTACTAAGTCTTAGTTACGCGTCCATGAAGCTTATTGGATCCTCAATACACGTCGTTGTCATCACTTCAAGTTAAAACATTGAAAGTGAAATGGATAACTTAGGTTCTAACCAAAAGTCATGTAACAGTAAACCTCTTTTGCTTGATACGTTAAGTTCTTTTGGAACAAATCGATTGAAGTGAAGGTTCTTATACTTCATCAAACGCATTACTAAGTCTTAGTTACGCGTCTATTGGGTCCTCAATACACGTCGTTGTTATCACTTCAAGTTAAAACATTGAAAGTGAAATTGATAACTTAGGTTCTAACCGCAAGTCATGTAACAGTAAACCTCATTTGCTTGATTCGTTCAGTTCTTTTGGAACAAATCGATTGAAGTGAAGGTTCTTATACTTCATCAAACGCATTACTAAGTCTTAGTTACGCGTCCATGAAGCTTACTTGGTCCTCAATACACGTCGTTGTCATCACATCAAGTAAAAACATTGAAAGTTAAATTGATAACTTAGATTCTAACCACAAGTCATGTAACAGTAAACATCATTTGCTTGATACGTTAAGTTCTTTTGGAACAAATCGATTGAAGTGAAGGTTCTTATACTTCATCAAACGCATTACTAAGTCTTAGTTTCGCGTCCATGAAGCTTACTTGGTCCTCAATACACGTCGTTGTCATCACATCAAGTAAAAACATTGAAAGTTAAATTGATAACTTAGATTCTAACCACAAGTCATGTAACAGTAAACATCATTTGCTTGATACGTTAAGTTCTTTTGGAACAAATCGATTGAAGTGAAGGTTCTTATACTTCATCAAACGCATTACTAAGTCTTAGTTACGCGTCCATGAAGCTTACTTGGTCCTCAATACACGTCGTTGTCATCAAATCAAGTTAAAACATTGAAACTTAAATTGATAACTTAGATTCTAACCACAAGTCATGTAACAGTAAACATCATTTGCTTGATACGTTAAGTTCTTTTGGAACAAATCGATTGAAGTTGATGCAAACCTCAACAAACTTGTTGTGAGACCCAACGTCAGTAGATGGAATCAACTTCAGGATCCCCCAATAGTAGTTTCAAAGTTTAGGACTAATGACCCCGTGGTTATATGACAACCAGAAACCAATAGTATCAAGAAAGGAATATTGACCCCGTTGCTATGGAAGAGCAAGAAACCAATATTATAAGGGTTGGAAATCAAGTGGTTGCACTTGAAATTTCCGCAAGTTCTACAAAAGAACAGTTTGGAGGAAATTCTCACAAGATAATTCTCATTCTAGTGTGTCTTACAATGAAGAACTCCCAAGTATTTATAGACTTACAAGAATAGGCATTAAATAGCCTTGAAAACATGAGAAAGAACTTTGCTTCTAATATGGTCTAGGTTCAGCCTTCTTGGAAACCATCAAAACACCTTTTGGCCTTCTCTATGCCAATATTAAATGCCTAGTGGATGTCACTTCGAAATTACTCATTCTAGAGCCTTCTTTGCTTAATTTGGGCCTAATCAAACTCCATTTGTATTTGTAACACATTAATAACTTTAAGGCCCATTTCTTCAAGTGGTCTTGGTTCTTGAAATAAGTTATTTTGGACTTCTTCTTGAAGCTTCTTGGCCCGAGCTCTAGTGATAGGTCCATTTGTTATTTTCAACTCCATTAAGTATTCTTCTTGGCCCAACTCTTCTTCAATGCCATTCTTGCCCATATCATTCTCCCTCTCTTGAAAAGGATTCGTCCTCGAATCTAGACCTACATAGAAAGGAGAGAGGTCAGTTACATTAAAAGTAGCACTCACTTGATAATCAGCTGGTAGATCAATGATATAAGCATTATCATTAATCTTTTCCAAAACTTGGAATGGTCCATCTCCACGAGGATTGAGTTTACACTTTCTTTGTTGGGGAAAACGTTCTTTACGAAAATGAACCCAAACCAAATCTCCTTGTTGAAAAGTGATGTGCTTTCTTCCTTTGTTTGCATGGGCAGCAGCTTGCTCATTCCGTTTGATGATATGCTGACGTGCGTCTTCATGAAGTTTCTTTACCAATTCTGCCTTCTTCTTCCCATCTAGGCTAATGGTCTCATTAATAGGCAATGGAAGTAAATCCAATGGAGTTAATGGATTAAAACCATAAACAATTTCAAAAGGAGAATAAGAAGTAGAAGAATGCATTGTTCTATTGTAAGCAAACTCAATAAAAGGAATACAATCTTCCCATGATTTTAAATGATTCTTTATTACTGCTCGTAAAAGAGTTCCTAGGGTCCTGTTTACAACCTCGGTTTGTCCATCGGTTTGTGGGTGACAAGTAGTAGAAAATAGCAAAGTTGTCCCTAACTTACCCCACAGAACTCGCCAAAACTGGCTAAGAAACTTAGCGTCTCGATCACTAACTATTGTTTTTGGAACACCATGAAGACGAACTACTTCCTTAAAGAATAACTGAGCTATATGAGTAGCATCATCTGTTTTATTACATGGGATAAAATGTGCCATCTTTGAAAATCTATCCACCACAACAAAAATTGAATCTTTCCCATTTTAGTTCTTGGTAACCCTAACACAAAATCCATAGAAACATCAATCCAAGGATGACAAGGAACAGGTAAAGCCTGGTACAATCCATGAGGTTTTACTCTAGATTTTGCTTTTCTACAAGTTATGCATCTATTGCAAATTCTCTCTACATCCCTCTTCATATGTGGCCAAAAGAAATGTTCTTTCAAAATTTCTAAGGTTTTAAGAATTCCAAAATGTCCCATAAGACCCCCCCCCCATGTGACTCTCGAGCAAGCAATTCACGCAAAGAACATTGTGGAATGCAAAGTCTATTTTCTCGAAACAAATATCCTTCTTGTTTGTAAAACTTTTCAAAAGGTTTTGTTTCTGTGGCTTCAAACCAAGTTGAAAAATCAGGATCTTTTGGATATAATTCTTTGATGTGCTCAAAACCCAAAAATTTAGTGGAAAGAGTAGAAAGAAGAACATACCTTCGAGATAAAGCGTCAGCTACAATATTGTCTTTACCTTGTTTGTATTGGATGGTATATGGAAACATTTCAATAAATTCAATCCAGCGAGCATGTCGTCGATTCAACTTACCTTGACCTTTTAAGTGCTTCAATGATTCATGGTCGGTATGAATGACAAATTCCCTAGACCACAAGTAATGTTGCCAAGTTTCCAGAGCTCTCACCAATGCATAAAGTTCTTTGTCATAGGTGGAGTAATTCAAAGCAGCTCCATTAAGTTTCTCACTGAAATAGACAATGGGTCTCTTGTTTTGCATGAGTACGGCACCTATACCAATACCAGAAGCATCACATTCGATTTCAAAGGTTTTGGAAAAATCTTGTAAGAGAAGTAAAGGAGAAGTACTTAACTTTTCTTTTAAAGTGTTGAAAGCCTTCTCTTGTGAATCACCCCATTTGAACCCAACACTTTTCTTGATAATTTCCGTAAATGGAGCAGCAATGGTGCTAAAGTTTGGACTTCTTCTTGAAACTTCTTGGCTCGAGCTCTAGTGATAGGTCCATTTGGTATTTTCAACTCCATTAAGTATTTTTCTTGGCCCAACTCTTCTTCAATGCCATTCTTGCCCATATCAGAAGTGAAGGTTCTTATACTTCATCAAACGCATTACTAAGTCTTAGTTACGCGTCCATGAAGCTTATTGGGTCCTCAATACACGTCGTTGTCATCACTTCAAGTTAAAACATTGAAAGTGAAATGGATAACTTAGGTTCTAACCATAAGTCATGTAACAGTAAACCTCATTTGCTTGATACGTTCAGTTCTATTGGAACAAATCGATTGAAGTGAAGGTTCTTATACTTCATCAAACGCATTACTAAGTCTTAGTTACGCGTCCATGAAGCTTATTGGATCCTCAATACACGTCGTTGTCATCACTTCATTTTAAAACATTGAAAGTGAAATGGATAACTTAGGTTCTTACCAAAAGTCATGTAACAGTAACCTCATTTGTTTGATACGTTCAGTTCTATTGGAACAAATCGATTGAAGTGAAGGTTCTTATACTTCATCAAACGCATTACTAAGTCTTAGTCACGCGTCCATGAAGCTTATTAGGTCCTCAATACACGTCGTTGTCATCACTTCAATTTAAAACATTGAACGTGAAATGGATAACTTAGGTTCTAACCACAAGTCATGTAACAGTAAACCTCATTTGCTTGATACGTTTAGTTCTTTTGGAACAAATCGATTGAAGTGAAGGTTCTTATACTTCATCAAACGCATTACTAAGTCTTAGTTACGCGTCCATGAAACTTATTGGGTCCTCAATACACGTCGTTGTCATCACTTCAAGTTAAAACATTGAAAGTGAAATGGATAACTTAGGTGCTAACCAAAAGTCATGTAACAGTAAACCTCTTTTAATTGATTCGTTCAGTTCTTTTGGAACAAATCGATTGAAGTGAAGGTTCTTATACTTCATCAAACGCATTACTAAGTCTTAGTTAAGCGTCCATTGGGTCCTCAATACACGTCGTTGTCATCACTTCAAGTTAAAACATTGAAAGTGAAATGGATAACTTAGGTTCTAACCATAAGTCATGTAACAGTAAACCTCATTTGCTTGATACGTTCAGTTCTTTTGTAACAAATCGATTGAAGTGAAGGTTCTTATACTTCATCAAACGCATTACTAAGTCTTAGTTACGCGTCCATGAAGCTTATTGTGTCCTCAATACACGTCGTTGTCATCACTTCAAGTTAAAACATTGAAGGTGAAATGGATAACTTAGGTTCTAACCACAAGTCATGTAACAGTAAACCTCATTTGCCTTATACGTTCAGTTCTTTTGGAACAAATAGATTGAAGTGAAGGTTCTTATACTTCATCAAACGCATTACAAATTCTTAGTTACACGTCCATGAAGCTTATTGTGTCCTCAATACACGTCGTTATCATCACATAAAGTTAAAACATTGAAAGTGAATTGGATAACTTAGATTCTAACCACAAGTCTTGTAACAGTAAACCTCAATTGCTTGATACGTTCAGTTCTTATGTAACAAATCGATTGAAGTGAAGGTTCTCATACTTCATCAAAGCATTTCTAAGTCTTAGTTACGCGTCCATGAAGCTTATTGTGTCCTCAATACACGTCGTTGTCATCACATCAAGTTAAAACATTGAAAGTGAAATGGATAACTTAGATTCTAACCACAAGTCATGTAACAGTAAACCTCAATCGCTTGATACGTTCTGTTCTTATGTAAGAAATCGATTGAAGTGAAGGTTCTTATACTTCATCAAACGCATTACTAAGTCTTAGTTACGCATCCATGAATCTTATTGGATCCTCAATACACGTCGTTGTCATCACTTTAATTTAAAACATTGAACGTGAAATGGATAACTGAGGTTCTAACCACAAGTCATGTAACAGTAAACCTCATTTGCTTGATACGTTAAGTTCTTTTGGAACAAACCGATTGAAGTGAAGGTTCTTATACTTTATCAAACGCATTACTAAGTCTTAGTTACTCGTCCATGAAGCTTATTGGGTCCTCTGACTTGTGGTTAGAACCTAAGTTAACCATTTAACGTTCACCGTTTTAAATTGAAGTGTGAAAACGACGTGTATTGAGGACCTAATAAGCTTCATGGATGCGTAACTAAGACTTAGTAATGCGTTTGATGAAGTATAAGAACCTTCACTTCAATCGATTTGTTCCAAAAGAACCAAACGTATCAAGCAAATGAGGTTTACTGTTACATGACTTGTGGTTAGAACTTAAGTTATCCATTTCACTTTCAATGTTTTAACTTGAAGTGATGACAACGACGTGTATTGAGGACCCAATAAGCTTCATGGACGCGTAACTAAGACTTAGTAATGCGTTTGATGAAGTATAAGAACCTTCACTTCAATCGATTTGTTCCAAAAGAACTAAACATATCAAGCAAATGAGGTTTACTGTTACATGACTTGTGGTTAGAACCTAAGTTATCCATTTCACGTTCAATGTTTTAAATTGAAGTGATGACAACGACGTGTATTGAGGACCTAATAAGCTTCATGGACGCGTGACTAAGACTTAGTAATGCGTTTGATGAAGTATAAGAAAGTTCACTTCAATCGATTTGTTGCAAAAGAACTGAACGTATCAAGCAAATGAGGTTTACTGTTACATGACTTGTGGTTAGAATCTAAGTTCTCCATTTCACGTTCAATGTTTTACCTTGAAATGATGACAACGACGTGTATTGAGGACCCAATAAGCTTCATGGACGCGTAACTAACACTTAGTAATGCGTTTGATGAAGTATAAGTGATGTGATCCAAGCAGCGACAAAACCCAAGCCCAAGAGCAACGATCCAATTGAGGACATTGGCGGCCCAATGACACGGTCCAAAGCTAAGAAGATGCGTGAGGCCTTGCAAGGATTAATTTTAGAGATCCAAGGGAGAGAGGAGCCGCGACAACTTGATCTAAAACTATTGAATGTGTCGAGGATTGAAAATATTCAAAATCAAGTTGAAGCAAGGGAGGCCAAAGATGCATGAAGATTTACATGTGCCATGCACATGCACGTGCAAGAATTAAAAAGTCACATGAGAAGCACATGCAAATTCAAACAAATCACGTATAAGAGATTTTATACGACAGAATCTACTCAAATCAATTCAAATCATATTCAAACGTGAGATGATATCTTATCATGCAAAGGATCATTATCTCACGATTTTATTAGTTATTTTATTTTTATTTTCGTTTTTTTTAATTATTTAATTTAATTTTCATGTGTAGCCTATTTAATGGCAAAACATTTTTTATTTAGGAGAACAAGTTTGAATTAAAAATTGTGTGTTTTTTTTAGAGAGGATTTCTCTTTGGTTCTTTGCGAAGAACAACGATCTTCTTCAAGTCACGCTTGAAGAATCTCGCTTGATAGCTTTGGTTCTTACCAACGAGTTTGGTCTGGGTCAAGCTCCTGTTTTGATAGCTTTGGTTCAGCCAACAGGTGTGGCTCGGGTCAAGCTCCTGTTTTGATAACTAGGGTTCAATCGAATTCTTCGATTGGGGTCTTAGTTCCTTACTTTGTTCTTGAATCAAAAGGCGTTCCTTTCAATTATTCCGTGTTGTTGTCGGGTCCCGGGTCCTTTCGATCCGAGGTTCGCATCAGTTGGTATCAGAGCTTCGGTTCCTTGATTCAAGAAGCTATCTTTAATTTTTGTTATCAATATTTTCTTCATCTTATTCTATTCGTCCTAGTACTCAAAAATCCCAAAAAAAAAAAATCATTTTTTTCCATCCTTGTTTTCAAGTCTCGATTTTTATCATCAATTTTTTTTCTTCTTGTGAATTTCTCCTCTTGAAATTCGAAAAATACAAAAAAAGAGTTTGTCAAAAGTCAAAAAAAAAAAGAGAGTTGTCAAAAGTCAAAAAAAAAGAATTGTCAAAAGTCAAAAAAAAAAAAAGTTGTCAAAAGTTAAAAAAAAAAAAAAAAAAAAAGAGTTGTGTGAAGTCAAAAAAAAAAAAAATTCGAAATTTTGTTCTAGAGATTTTGAAATTTCTAGCCTTTTAAATTCAAAAATTCGTTCTTAAATTCGTAGATAATTGTTCTTTGAAAATTCAAATTATTGAATCTTCATTCGAAATATTGTCTTTATCCAAATTTATTCTTTGAAGGTTTAAATTGTTGAATCTTCATTTGAAATATTGTCTTCGTCTAAAGTTTTGTCTTATTTCAATCATACCCTTGATTTAGCCATCTTTACAAGTTTAAACTTTTAAGCTTTGAAGTTTGATTTTTTATGTTTGGCTTGTTGAATATTTATCATCGATCAAGTTCTTACGTAAAGAACTAAAAGGGAGATCTAGAGGTAAAAGGCAAGAGGGTGAGACTATTATAGAAAAAGCCTTAATTTTGAGCGAAACACGAGTGGAGTGACATCCATTGAGAGCAAACACGTGAGGGAGAGGTAAGGTCCATTACTTGATTATTTTTCTTTTACTTCTAACAATTTTCTTTTATTTTCTTATTGTGGTCGAAAAAGAATATCATGAGTGGAGAAGAACACAACGACGTTGATTTAAAATTGTTCATGAGAGCCATGCAAGATCAATTCACGGCTCTAAATCAGAGAATGGAACGATTGGAAACTCCGACACCTAATCATGCACGACAAAGGAAGGATTTTGATGGAGAATCCGAAGAGTATAGTGGTTATTACCCAAAGAAAGGAATGAGGGGACAAACCGAGAAGACAACGATTTACGAAAATATCAAGGTAAATATTCCACCTTTCCAAGGGAAGAACGACCCCGAGGGATATTTGGATTGGGAACGAAAAGTAGACTTGGTATTTGAGTTCCAAAATTATTTGGAGGATAAGAAGCTTAAGTTGATCACCATGGAGTTCACGGATTATGCTAGTATTTGGTGGGATCAATTAGTTAAGAACCGGAGGAGGAATGGTGAAGCACAAATCCGCACATGGGAAGACTTGAAGGCCATCATGAAAAAAAGATATGTTCCATCATACTACTATAGAGACGCGTGTCGAAAGCTCCAAAATTTGACACAAGGTTTCAAAAGTGTGGAGGAATATTATAAAGAGATGGAGGTAGCCATGATAAGGGCTAATGTGAAAGAAGATAAGGAAGCAACCATGGCTCGTTTTATTGGGGGATTGAATCGAGAAATTGCGGATGTGGTGGATCTACAACACTACATCGACTTGGAGGAGTTACTACACAAATCAATCAAAATAGAGCGGCAACTAAAGCTAAGAGAAGTACTAGGGTTGGTACAACATCAACCGCAACTTGGCAAACAAATTGGAAAAATGAGAAGCCAAATCGAGGGAGGATTCTAAGGAAAAAACTGTGTCCAACAATCAAGTGTTACCACAAAAAGCTAAGGCTGAGACTTCAAATCCAATTAGAACTCGAGAGATTAAGTGCTTTCGGTGCAAGGGTTCGGACACATAGCTTCGAATTGTCCAAATAAAAGAGCTATGATTTTAAGGGACAATGGCGATGTGGAGAGTGTGAGTTCGAGTGATGGTGAGATGCCACCACTTGAGGATTGTAGTGACATTGAGGTAGAGGAACCAGTAAAAGGAGATCTTTTAGTCACCAGGCGAGTATTGAATGTGCAAACTAAGAAAGATGGCGACAAAGTACAACGTGAGCATATATTCCATACAAGATGTCATGTGCACAACAAAGTTTGTAGTTTGATCATCGATAGTGGGAGTTGCACCAATGTAGCAAGCACATTACTAGTCCAAAAGTTGAACTTGAAAAACGAGCAACATCCAAAACCATACAAGTTGCAATGGTTATGCGATGTGGAGAAATCAAGGTGACTAAACAGGTGGAAGTCCTTTATCAATTGGTAGATACCAAGATAAAGTTTATGTGATGTAGTTCCGATGCAAGCTACCCACATACTTTGGGGAGACCTTGGCAATTTGACCGAAACGTCAAGCATAATGGTTACAAGAATGAGTATTCGTTGGTTTACAATGGAAAAACCATTATCCTTACACCATTAAAGCCATGGGAGGCAATTGTAGACCAAGAGAGGATTGCAAAGGAATTCCAAAAGATTAGGATTGAAAAGAAAAGAAAGTGGTTGAAAAGAAATTAGTTGAAAAAGAGGCCAAATAGAAAAGAAAGTGGGGAAAGAAAATAGTTGAAAGAGTACAAAGAGGGATGAAAAACGAGGGAGGAAGAGAGAAAAATCGAGGGAAAAGAGAGAAAAGCGAGGGAGAGAGTGAAAAAAGTCAAGTGAGAAACAAATCGTGTTGATGAACAAAAATGAGGATAAGCGTGAGATGATTTTGCTTTTATATAAAGATGTTTATTTATCATCTAATGACTTACCAAATTTTCTTCCAAGTGCTGTGATTTCTCTTTTGCAGGAGTTTAAAGATGTATTCCCATAAGAGTTACCCAAAGGAGTACCACCACTTAGAGGAATCAAGCATCAAATTGATTTCATCCCGGGTGCGACAATTCCAAACCGACCGGCATATCGAGCAAATCCAGAGGAAACAAAGGAAATTCAAAGACAAGTGGACGATTTAATGGACAAGGGTCTAGTGAAAGAAAGCCTAAGCCCATGCTCGGTACCCGTGATATTGGTGCCAAAGAAAGACGGATCATGGAGGATGTGTGTGGATTGTCAAGCAATCAATAAAATAACGGTAAAGTATCGACATCCTATACCAAGGTTAGATGACATGCTTGATGAATTATATGGTGCTTGTTTATTCTCAAAAATTGATTTAAAGAATGGACATTATCAAATTCGTATGAAAAAGGGAGACGAGTGGAAAACTGCTTTCAAAACAAAATTTGGACTTTATGAGTGGTTAGTCATGCCTTTTGGATTATCTAATGCACCTAGCACATTTATGATGTTAATGAATCACGTATTACGATCGTTTATTGGAAAATTTGTCGTGGTTTATTTTGATGATATATTAGTTTATAGCAAAACATTAGAACAACATGTGAAACATTTAAAATCTGTTTTTAATGTTTTGCGAATAAACCAATTATATGCTAACCTCAAAAAGTGCACTTTTTGCATGGAATCGGTAGTGTTTCTTGGTTTTGTAGTGAGTTCGAGTGGAGTTTCGGTGGACGAAGAAAGGTCAAGGCAATCAAGGAGTGGCGACACCTAAGAATGCTAACAAGGTACGTAGTTTTCATGGCTTAGCTAGCTTTTACCGAAGATTCGTTAGAGATTTTAGTACTATTGCAGCACCATTGAATGATTTGGTTAAAAAGAATGTGGATTTTTAAGTGGACTGAGTTACATGATGAATCTTTAATCTTCTAAAAGAAAAGTTAACTAATGCACCTTTGTTAGTTTTGCCAAATTTTGATTAAAACATTTGAGATTGAATGTGATGCGTCGGGAAAAGGAATTGGTGGTGTTTTGATGCAGATATGAAGCCGATGCTTACTTTAGTGAAAAGCTTAGTGGCGCGGTCTTAAACTATCCAACATACGACAAGGAGTTGTATGCCTTGGTGAGAACATTACAAATGTGGCAACACTACTTGTGGCCCAAGGAGTTCATCATCCATTCCGACCATGAAAGCCTAAAATACTAAAGACACAAGGAAAGTTGCACAAGAGACATGCAAAGTGGATGGCGTTTTATAGAGACCTTTCCTTATGTCTTCATTATAAAAAGGTAAAGAGAATGTGGTTGCCGATGCATTATCAAGAAGGTACGTGCTTATAACTACTTTACAATCTAAGTTGTTAGGATTTGATTTAATAAAGAACTTATATGAATCGGACTCGGATTTTGATCTTGTTTGGAAGAATGTGAGAAACATGCATGTAATGTTATTATAAACATGATGGATTTTTATTTAAAAAGGATAAACTTTGTATCCCTAAATGTTCTTTAAGAGAGTTACTTGTTAGAGAGACTCATGGAGGAGGGTAATGGGACACTTTGGAGTTACTAACACATTGAGTGTGCTTTGTGAACATTTTTATTGGCCGAAAATGATGGCATCATGTTCAAGCCATTTGTGATAAGTGCATTGAGTGTAGGAAGGCCAAATCAAAGATTAAACCGTATGGAAAGTACACTCCTACTTATTCCTAACCAACCTTGGGTGGATATATCGATGGATTTTGTGATTGGTTTGCGATGACACAAGGAGGGAAAATAGCATATTTGTGGTAGTGGATTAGGTTTAGTAAGATGGCTCACTTTATAGCATGCTCAAAGAACAAACGACGCTACTCATGTGGCGGACTATTCTTCAAAGAAGTTGTGCGTTTACACGGAATTCCTAAAACCATTGTGAGTGATAGAGATGTAAAGTTCTTAAGTCACTTTTGGAGAACTTTGTGGAGTAAGCTAGGAACAAAACTTTTATTCTCAACCGTGGCACCCCCCCAACGGATGGACAAACAGAAGTGGTAAATAGAACACTTTCTACGTTGTTAAGAGCGATTATTTCTAAAAATTTAAAACAATGGGAAAAATGTTTACCTCATGTGAATTTGCTTATAATCGAGTTGTTCATTCTACTACTTCATATTCACCATTTGACATTGTTTCTGGATTTAATCCTTATCTCCTCTTGATATTTTATCTCTACCTACTACGAGTTTGTTAATTTGATGGAGAGAAAAAGCTAAATTGTTAGGGACTTACATCTGAAAGTACAAGAGAACATTCGAGAGAGAAACGAGCATTATGCAGTCAAGCAAACAAAAGCCGTAAAACGATATATTTGAACCCGGAGATTGGGTTTGGATACATCTTCGAAAAGAGAGGTTTCCAAATCAACGAAAAAGCAAGTTGCATCCACGAGGAGATGGACCATTTCAAGTCCTTGAACACATAAACGACAATGCCTACAAGATCGACTTACCTAGCGAATATGGTAATGTTAGTGCATCTTTTAATGTTAGTGACTTATCTTTATATGATGCAGGGAGATCGAGGACGAATCTTTTCGAAGAGGGAGGGAATGATGTGATCCAAGCAGCGACACAACCCAAGCCCAAGAGCAACGATCCAATTGAGGACATTGGCGGCCCAATAACACGGTCCAAAGCTAAGAAGATGCGTGAGGCCTTGCAAGGATTAATTTTAGAGATCCAAGGGAGAGAGGAGCCACGACAACTTGATCTAAAACTATTGAATGTGTCGAGGATTGAAAATATTCAAAATCAAGTTGAAGCAAGGGAGGCCAAAGATGCATGAAGATTTACATGTGCCATGCACATGCACGTGCAAGAATTAAAAAGTCACATGAGAAGCACATGCAAATCCAAACAAATCACGTATAAGAGATTTTATCCGACAGAATCTACTCAAATCAATTCAAATCATATTCAAACGTGAGATGATATCTTATCATGCAAAGGATCATTATCTCCCGATTTTATTAGTTATTTTATTTTTATTTTCGTTTTTTTTTAATTATTTAATTTAATTTTCATGTGTAGCCTATTTAATGGCAAAACACTTTTGATTGAGGAGAACAAGTTTGAACACTTTTGATTCAAGTCACGCTTGAAGAATCTCGCTTGATAGCTTTGGTTCTTACCAACGAGTTTGGTCTGGGTCAAGCTCCTGTTTTGATAGCTTTGGTTCAGCCAACAGGTGTGGCTCGGGTCAAGCTCCTGTTTTGATAACTAGGGTTCCATCGAATTCTCAATTGGGGTCTTAGTCCTACTTGTCTGAATCAAAAGGCGTTCCTTTCAATTATTCCGCGTTGTTGTGGGGGTCCCGGGTCCTTTCCCCGATCCGAGGTTCGCATCAATAAGACCCTTTCACTTCAATGGTTTGTCCAAAAGAACGTAACGTAGCAAGCAAATGAGTTTACTGTTACATGATTGATGGTAGAACCTAGTATCCATTTCACGTTCAATGTTTTAAACTTGAAGTGATGACAACGACGTAGTTACGCGGCCATAACGATTATTGGTCCTCAATACACGGCGGTTGTCATCACACCAAGTTAAAACATGAAAGTGAAGATAACTTAGATTTAACCACAAGTCATGTAACGGGTAAACATCATTGCTTGATACGTTGAAGTCTTTTGGAATAATCGATTGAAGTGAACTTTTCTTAACTTCATTCAAAACGCACCTAAATCTTGTTACGCGTCATGGAACGGCTGTTTTATTGGGTCCCATACACGTCGTTGTCTATCACATTCAGTTAAAACATTGAAAGAGAAAGGATAACTTAAATTCTAACACATATATAAAGTAAACCTCATTGCTGATTACGTTAAAGTTTCTTTTAGAACAAATCGATTGAAGTGAAGGATGTATACTTCATATCAAACGCATTAGTAGTAGTAGTTACACGTCCTTGAAGCTTATGGGATTCCTCATACACGTCTGTTGTCATCACTTCAATTTAAACCATTGAAAGTGAAATGGATAACTAGATTCTAACTACAAGTCATGTAACAGTAAACCTCATTGCTTGATACGTTAAGTCTTGGAACAAAGCGATGAGTGCAAGGTCTTATACTCATCAAAGCGGTTACGAGTCTTATTTTGTTTTTAGGTTCAATGAAGCTTATTAGGTCCTCAATACACGTCGTTGTCATCACTCATTTAAAACATGGAACTGTGAAATGGAGAACTTAGGTTTCAACCACAAGGCATTGTAAATCAGGTAAACCTAATTTGCTTGGATACGTTCATTCTTTGTATATTAATCAATGAAGTGACGGTTCTATATCTTCATCAAAAGCATTACTAATCTTCGTACGCGTCAGAAGCTAGCTTATTTGGATCCCAATATACGCGTGTCTCTACTTCAATTTAAAAACATGAACGTGAAATGGATAAATTAGGTTCTAACCAAAAAAGTCAATGTAACGTAAACCTCATGCTGTGATTACGGGCAGCTTACCTAGTGGAACAAATCGATTGAAGTGAGTCTTGTACTTCATCAAAACGGGGGGGGGGGCCATGACTAAGTCTGTTACGCGTTCCATGAAGTTATTGGATCTCAAATACACGTCGTTGTAATCACTTCAATTTAAAACATTGGAACGTGAAATGGATAATTAGGTTCGACCCACAAGTAAGTAAGAGTAAACTATTTGCTTATACATTCAGTTCTTTTGGAACAAATCGATTGAAGTGAAGGTCTTATAAGTCATTCAAACGCCTATAGTCTTAGTACGGTCCATAAGTTTATTGTGGCCTCAATACACGTCGTTATCATCACTTCAATTTAAAACATTTTGAACGTGAAATGGATAACTTAGGTTCTAACCAACAAGTCATGTACAGAAACCTCATTTGCTTGATACGTTCAGTTTTTTGTAAAGTTAAGCGATGAAGTGAAGGTTCTTTACTTCATCAACGCATTACTAAGTTTGTTACGCGTCCAGGAAGCTATTGGATCTCATATACACGTCGTTGTCATCACTGTAATTTAAAAAATGAACGTGAAATGGATAACTCTAGGTTCAACCAAAAGTCCTGTAACAGTAAACTCATTTGATTGATACGTTCAGTCTATTGAACAATCGATTGAAGGTGAGTTCTATACTTCATCAAACGCTTACTAAAGTTTCTTAGTTAAGCGTCATGAAGCTATTGATCCTCAATACACGTGTTGTCATCACTTCAATTAAAACATTGAAAGTTGACATGGATAACGAGGTTCGAACCAAAAGTCATGTAACAGTAAAACTCATTTGCTTGAGACGTTCAGTTCTATTGAACCCAATCAATTGCAGTGAAGGTTCTATACTTCATCAAACGCATTACTAAGTCTTAGTTACGCGTCATGAAGCTTTTATTGGATCCAATACACGTCGTTGTCATCACACCAAGTTAAAAAATGAAAGTGAAATGGAAATTAATGAGATCTAACCACAAGTCATGTAACATGTAAATCATTTGCGTTATACGTTAAGTTCTTATGGAACAAATCGATTGAATGAAATTTTTATACTCATCAAACGCATTACTATGTCTTAGTTACGCGGCCATGACGCTTATTGGAGGTCCTCATACACGTCGTTGTCATCACATTCAAGTTAAAACATTGAAAGTGAAAGGATATACTTGATTCTAACCACAAGTCATGTACAATTTTTTTTTTTAAACATCGTTGCTTGATACGTTGAAGTGTCTTTTAGAAACAACGATGAGTGAAGGTTTTTATACTTCCATCAAACGCATTAGTAAGTCTTAGTTACACGTCATGAAGCTATGGTCCTCAATACACGGCGTGTCATCACGTATTTAAAACATTGAAAGTGAAATGGATAACTTAGATTCTAACCACAAGGCATGTACACAGTAAACCTCATTGCTTGAGGTTACGTTAAGTCTTTGAACAACTCGATTGAATTGAAGTTCTGATACGTCATCAAACGCATTACTAAGGCTTAGTTACGCGTCCATGAAGCTTATAGGTGAATGCCAACCTAAAAACGTTTGTGAGACCCAAAAGTCGATAGATGGAATCAAACTTTCTTCTAAGTCAAGATCCTTGTACTCAAACTCGCGTCGGGTTCTTTAGGGGCGCGAGGCACGCGAGCATCAAAACGCGCAAGCGGTCGGTTTCGCAGCTCCGACCGCCCCGCCCGTTCCCGCGCGCGGCGGGCGTTGGCAGGCAAACTAGTTCGCGGGTTGTTCGCATTATGCAGGAATCGACAATGATCCTTCCGCATGTTCACCTACGGACACTTGTTACGACTTCTCCTTCTCTAAATGATAAGGTTCAGTGGATTCTCGCGGATGTGCAAGGCAGTGGAACCGCCCACAGTCGCCCGCGATCCGAACACTTACCGGACCATTCATCGGTAGGATCGACGTGACGTGTGTACAAAGGGCATGGACGAGTCAACGCGAGCTGATGACTCGCGCTTACTAGGATTCCTCGTTTTAAGACCAACAATTGCAATGATCTATCCCCATCACGATGAAATTTCAAAGATTCCCGTGCCTGTCGGCCAAGGCTATATACTCGTTGAATACATCAGTGTAGCGCGCGTGCGGCCCAGAACATCTAAGGCATCACAGACCTGTTATTGCCTCAAACGTCCTTGGCTAAGCGGCCATAGTCCCTCTAAGAAGCTGGCCGCG
>CM039502.1:46638035-46675091 GCA_022432975.1 Begonia masoniana
GCCACTCCACAAACACATCATGCTCAACGTAACACTCAACATCACCTGTGAACAGGAACACTCCAATTCCACCGATCAGTCGTCGAGGACATCCAACGCCCAACAGTAATCCCACATCTACGATGCCATCAGCCAGATGACTCATTCACAGCATAAGTGTCCTTTCTGTGAGAGACATCCACCGCTCAACAGTTAATATCCCAAATCCACGATGACGTCAGCCGGATGAGCCTTCTTCACCTCGAATCCACCGGTCAATTCTGTCAAGCGACATCCACGCTAAACAGTAACATATTCACATCTTCCGATTTCATCTACTGCGCACATCCACTTCTCTATGCTCCTATGAACCTTTACTCTTTTTTCAACATCTCAATACAAATAATGAAATCCTCAATTTAATACGTAGTGGAAGACTTAATACAGAAAGAGAAAATTCTAGATCTGGACCTTTCTTAATCACTCATACTGATAAGGCAAATATCTTGTTAACATTAAAGAGGTCTTTCCTATTATGCAGCCATATCAAAATCTACTAAAAAAAATTGTATGAAGCAACCCCCGCGGGTAAAATCGTTCACAGCCACCAAATAATGACCATGAGCAACAACCAACAACCAGACCTAAGCATTCCTTTCTAGAAGTGCATCCTCACCGGACTGTGTGTCACTCTACAATCTATAAGTTCAAACTTAAGCCTAATGCTTAGGAAGGAGTCCAATCATACTGAATGCCATGAATGCATACTTGACAAAATCTGTACACTTTATTCATGTCGGGAATCATGTTTGTATTCAAATTAATATTCATTATCTGATAATAATATTCTTGTTCATAGTTTCATATCATAGATTTAGGAGGAGTTTGTGCCAAAGGGGGGTAGGCAGTGTGCGCGTGTACATGGACCTTGGGGCAGGAATCATGGTTCCATTCTGGACAGTGTTTTTTTTTTTTTTTTTTTTTTTTTTTTTTTTTTAGGGACCTTTTGGTAAGAACCGAGTTATCCATTTCACTTCAATTTTTAAAATGAAGTGATACAACAACGTGTATTGAGGATCCATGAGCGTCATGACCGCGTAACTAAGACTTAGTAATGCGTTTGAGAAGATAACCTTCACTCAATCGATTTTGGTTCCATAGAACTGAACGTATCAAGCAAATGAGGTTTACTGTTACTGACTTATTTTGAACCTAAGTTTATCCTTTTCACTTTCAATTGTTTAATAACTTGCAGTGATGACAACGACGTGTATTGAGGACCCAATCTCTTCATGGACGCATAACTAAGACTTAGTAATCGTTTGAATGAACGTACAATAACCTTCACTTCTGATATGGCAGAATGGCATTGAAGAAGAGTTGTCCAAGAAAAATACTATGGAGTTTGAAAATACCAAAGACCTGATCACTAGAGCTCGCGCCAAGACGTTTCAAGAAGAAGTCCCAAACTTTAGCACCATGCGCTTCCTTTACGGAAATTATCAAGAAAAGTGGTGGGTTCAAATGGGGTATTCACAAAAGAAGTCTTTTCAAACACATTTAAAAGAAAAGTTAATACTTCTCCTTTACTTCTCTACACAATTTTCCAAAACTTTGAAATCGAATGTGATGCTTCTCTGGTCTTGTGTTACGGTGCCTGTACTCCTGCAAAACAAGATACCCATTGTCTTTATTTCAGTGGAGCAACTTAATGGAGCTGCTTTTGAATTACTCCACCTATGCCAAAAGAACTTTATGCATTGGTGAGAGCCTCTGGAAACCCCCCCTTGGCAACATTACTTTGGGGTCCTAGGGATTGTCGTATTCATACCGCCATGAATCATTGAACACTTAAAAGGTCAGGTAAGTTATCGACGACATGCTCGCTGGATTGATTTTATTGAAAATGGTTTTCCATATACCATCCAATACAAACAAGGTACGACAATATTGTAGCTGAACAGCTTTATCTCGAGTATGTTCTTTCTTTATTCTACTCTTTCCACAAATTTTTGGGTTTTGAGCACATCAAAGAATTATATCCAAAAGATCCTGATTTTTCACTTGGTTTAAAGCCACAAGAAACAACCTTTTGAAAGTTTTACAAACAGACGGATATTTGTTTTCGCGAAAATAGACCTTGCAATTCCACAATGTTCTTGCGGTGAATTGCTTGCTCGAAAGTCACATGGGGGTGGTCCATATGGGACTTTTTGGAATTCTTAAACCTTAGAAATTTTGAAAGAACATTTCTTTTTTGGCCACATATGAAGGATTAGAGAGAATTTTGGCATATATGCATAAACTTGGTAAAAAGCAAAATCTAAGTACAACCTCATGGAACTCCAATGTACCAGGCTTTACCTGTTCCTTTTCCATACCTTGGATTGATGGTTCTATGGCGATTTGTGTTTAGGTTACCAAGAACTAAAAATGGGAAAATGATTCAATTTTTGTTGTGGTGGATAGATTTTCAAAGATGGCCCTTTTACCCAATGTAATAAAACAGGTGATGCTACTCATATACTCAGTTATTCTTTAAGGAAGTAGTTCGCTTCATGGTGTTCCAAAAACAATGTTAGTGATCGGAACGCTACGTTTCTTAGTCCATTTTTGGAGAGTTTCTGTGGGGTAATTATGACAACTTTGCTATTTTCTACTACTTGTCCACCCACAACCGATGACAAAACCGAGGTTGTAAACGGAGCCCTAGGACCCCATCTTTTTTACGAGCAGTAATAAAGAATTCATTAAATCATGGGAAGATTGTATTCCTTTTATTGATTTGTTACAATAGACAATGCATTCTTCGTACTTCTTAGTCCTCCTTTTGAAAATTGTTTAGGTTTTAATCCATTAAACTCAATTTAAAGAAAAAAAAAAAAAAACCATTGATTTACTTCCATTGCCTATAATGTAGACCATTAGCCTAGGATGGAAGAAGAGGCAGATTGTAAGAAACTTCATGAAGACTCACGCAGCATATCATCAAACGAATTGAGCAGCTGCGGCCCATGCAAACAAATTAAGAAGCACATCACTTGTCAACAGGAGATTTGGGTTTGGTTTCATTTTCGTAAAGAACGTTTCTCCCCAACAAAGAAGGTAAACTCAATCCTCGTGGGAGATGTACCCTTCCAAGTTTTGGAAAAAGATGTAATGATAATGCTTATCTCATTGAGCTACCAGCTGATTATCAAGTATTGTCTACTTTTAATGTAACTGACCTCTCTCCTTTCTATGTAGTCTAGATTCGAGGACGAATCCTTTTCAATAGAGGGAGAATGCATGGCAGAATGGCATGAAGAATAGTTTGGGCCAAGAAGTACTTAATGGAGTTGATAAAATAACAATGGACCTATCACTAAGCTCGTGCAAGAAGCTTCAGAAAAAGTCCACAGTACTTATTTCAAGAACCAGACCACATTGAAAGACATGGGCCCTTAAAGTTATTAATTGGTGTTACAAATACAATTGAGTTTGATTAGGCCCAAATTAAGCAAAGTAAGGCTCTAGAATGAAGTAATTTTCGAAGTGACATCCACTAGGTCCATTTAATATTGGCATAGAGAAGGCCAAAAGGTTTTTGAGGTTCCAAGATGCTGAACCTAACGCCTATGAAGCAAATTTTCTTTCCTCATTTTTTCAAGGCTATTTAATCCATTCTGGTAATCTATCAATACTTGGGGTTCTTCATTGTAAGAACACTAGAATGAGAATTATCTTGTTAGACTTTTCCTCCAAACTGTTCTTTTTGTAGAACTTGCGGAAATTTCAAGTGCAACCACGTGATTTCCAAACCCTTATAATATTGGTTTCTTGCTCTCCATAGCAACGGGTTCAATAATTCCGTCTTGATACATATTGGTTTCTTTCTTCTGGTTGTCATATAACCACGGGGTCTTAGTCCTAAACTTGAAACTACATTGTGGGATCCTGAAGTTTGATTCATCTACTGACGTGGTTCCACAACAAGTTTTTGAGGTTTTTCATCAACTTCAAGCGTTTGTTTTTTCCAACCGAACTTACGTATCAAGCAATGAGGTTTACTGTTACATGCTTGTGGTTCGAATCTAAGTTAATCAATTTAATTTTCAATTTTTAAACTTGATATTGATGACAACGACGTGTATGAGGACCAAGTAAACGTCATGGACCGCGTAACTAAGACTTAGTAAGGCGTTTGGTCTAATTATAAGAACCTTCAACTTCAATCGATTTGTTCCAAAAGAACTTAACTTACAATCAAATGATGTTTACTGGTACATGACTTGTGGTTAGAATCTAAGTTATCAATTTAACTTTCAATGTTTTACTTATGTGATGACACGACGTGTATTGAGGACCAAGTCAGCTCAGGACGCGAAACTAATATTATAATGCGTTTGATGAAGTATAAGACCTTCACTTCAATCGATTTGTTCCAAAAAACTTAACTATCCAGCAAATGATGTTTACTGTTACATGACTTTTGTGGTTAGAATCTAAGTTATCAATTTAACTTTCATGTTTGTACTTTTGTGATGACAACGACGTGTATTGAAGGACCAGTAAGCTTCATGACGCTACCTAATACTTAAGTAAGCGTTTGATGAAGTATAAGAACCTTCACAGTCAAATCGATTTTTTCAAAAGACCTGAACAACAAGCTAAAGGAGTTTACTGTTACTGACTTGCGTTAGAAACCTACAGTTATCAATTTCCACTTTCAATGGTTTTTAACTTGAGTGATACAACCGGTCTTTAGACCCAATATACCGTAATAAGACTTCGTCATGCGTTGAGAGTATAAGAACCTTCACTTCATCGATTGTTCCAAAAGACTTACGTATCAACGCAAAAGAATTGTACGTTACATGACTTTTGGTTAGAACCTAATTATCCATTTCACTTTCATGTTTTAACTTAAGTGGATGACAACGACGTGTATGCGGATCCAATAAGCTTCATGGACCGTAACTAAACTTAGTAATTGTTTTTATTAAGTAGATACCTTCACTTCAATCGATTTGTTCCAAAAGAATAAACGTTCCGCAAATGAGGTGTACTGTTAACAATACTGTGTGTTTAGAACCTAAGTTATCCATTCCACTTTCAATTTTTAACTTGAAGTTGATGACAACGAACGTGTATTAGGATCCAATAAGCTTCAGTACATGTAACTCTACGACTTATTAAATGCGTTTTTGAAGTAAAGAACCTTCACTTCAATCGTTTGTTTTCCAATAGAACTGACGTATCAAGCCAATGAGGTTACTGTTACATGACTGTTGGTTAGCACCTAAGTTTCCATTTCCACGTTCATGTTTTTAAATTGAAGTGATGCAACGACGTGTATTGGAGGAACACACACTCAAATCTTCATGGACGCGTAACTAAGAACTTAGTAAAATGCGTTTGAGAAGATACGAACCTTCACTTCTTCAATCGATTTTTTCCAATAGAACTTAACGTATCAAGCAAATGATGTTTCCTGTTAATGACTTGTTGTTAGAACCTAAGTTAACCTTTCACGATTCAAGGTTTAAATTGAAGTAGATGACACGAGTGTATTGGGATCCAATAAGCTTCAGGGACCGTAACTAAGACTTAGTAAGGCGTTTTGATGAAGTATACGCAACCTAATACTACAAACTTCAATCGTTTGTTCCAAAAGAACTAAAACGTATCACGCATAAGGAGGTTTACTTTTACACTGACTGTGCGGTAGAACCTAACTTAGTCCATTTTCACTTTCATGTTTTTAAACTTGAAAGTGATGACAACAACGTGTTATTGAGGGATCCACTAAGCTTCATGCGCGTAACGAAGACTTAGTAATGCGGTATGAGTATAAAAGAACCGTCACTTCATGATTTGTTCAATAGAACTGAACGTACAGCAAAGGAGGTTACTGTACATGACTTTTGTTAGAACTAATTATCCATTTCACGTTCACTTTGTTTAATTGAAGTGATGACAACACGTGTAATTGTGGATCCAATAACTTCATGTACGCGTAACTAGACTTATAATGCGTTTGATGCAGTATAGAACTCTATGATTTGTAACTGGCCCTTCTTCATAGGTCAGCGGTGGTTCCGTCAATCCTCCACCCGTGTTTCTACGATGTTGCGCGGATCCACGTACACATTTCGGGCATGACACGTGTAACACTCGGTGAATACCCTTCATAGACGCTGGAAGCTGCAATCTTTAGCCAAGTTCCGACCCTCGTCAGAATGGAAAAGGGCCCTACAAAACGAGGGTTCAATTTACCTCACCTTCCAAATCGCATAACGCCTTTAAACGGAGAAATCTTTAAATACCACCTCAGCGCCTTCCTGTGAACTGTATATCTCTCCGTTGGTGTCCGCATAACTCTTTTGGCGGCTTTGGGCAATCTCCGATGGGTTGTCCTAATAAGCACGAACTTCTCCGCTGTTTGTTGCAAAATATCTGGGCCCAACAATGCTCGCTTTCACCTACCTCATCCTAGTATAGTTGAGACCTGCCTTTTTCGACCATACAGCGCCTCATAAACGGAGCCATGCCACTCGAGCCTGGAAGCTTTATTGTAAGAAAACCTCTATCATGGCAATTATCGGCTCCACGATCCCTTAAACCAACACGCAGTCTCTAAGCAGATCCTCAAGAATCTATTTGTTCTTTCGGTCTGTCCGTCCAGTCTGATGATGACATGTCTTGCTAAAATTCACCTAGTTCCCATTTGCCTGTAAACCTTTTCCCAGAACTTCGAATAAATCTGGCATCTCTATCTGAAACAATAGAGATAGGCCACCCCTGTAAGTCCTCACAGATCTTGCCTGTACGTATAGCTCGTCTAGTTTTCCTCGAATAAGTCATTTTCACTGGCAGGAAGTGGTGCGTCTTTTGTCAAACGGTCCACGTCAACCATATATCGTGGCCCCCTTGTTTTTCTCTTCTCGGGGAGTCCAACTATAAAATCCGTGGATATCTGCTCCCACTTCCACTCTGGAATAGGCAATGGCTGTAGGGTTCCAGCTGGCCTTTGATGTTCTGCCTTAATCTGTTGGCAAATCTGGCAGGTTTCTACATACCTGGCGATTTCTCTCTTCATATTAGGCCACCAAAAATGTTGTCTCAAGTCTTTGTACATTTTGGTGCTCCCCGGATGTACTGAATACGCCGAGGAATGTGCCTCAGTTAAGATCTCATTTTTCAGCTCACCATCGTCAGGCACGTACCACCTGTGCCTAAAATTCAATACATCCTTCAGATGTCATGCTCGTTCTATGCCTTTCACACTCCGAATCGTTCTGTTGAGCCTCTCGGACCTTGTCTAAAATCGTTGGTCTAAGAGAATATTAGTATCATGCTGGACAATTCTGCCACAATTTCCACGTCGAAGTTCTCAATCTCAGACCTCAACATTACCGACATTGACGCAAGCAAAGGCTGGCTCGTTGTAGGCACTCGGCTCAAGACATCAGCTACTTTATTTGCCTTTCTTGGGTGGTATTTAATTTCAAAATCGTAGTCTTTAACGAACTCTAACCACCTTCGCTGCCGCATGTTAAGTTCTTTCTGCGTAAACAAGTATTTTAAACTCTTGTGATCTGAAAACACCTCACACTGCTGCCCATACAGATAGTGTCTCCAGATTTTTAATGCAAAGACTACTGCTGCGAGTTCAAGGTCGTGTGTCGGATAGTTTTGTTCATATGGCTTCAATTGTCTAGAAGCGTAAGCGAAGACCTTGCCTTCCTGCATTAAAACACATCCCAGTCCGATCCCCGAGGCATCACAATAAATACTGAACTTATCGCCCTCAACTGGTAGTGTCAGAACTGGAGCCGTAGTCAATCTCTATTTCAGCTCCACAAAACTTTTCTCACATGCAGGAGACCATAGAAATCTTTCATTCTTTCTCGTCAATCGAGATAGAGGGACGGCTATCTTGAAAAACCCCTCGATGAATTTCCTGTAATATCCAGCTAAACCAAGAAATCCTCGTACCTCTCGTACATTCTTGGGCTGTGGCCATTGTTTGACAACCTCTATTTTAGCTGGATCCACTGAGATTCCCTCCTGAGATATGATATGACCAAGAAAAACTTACTTGATCAGGCCAGAATCACACTTAGAAAATTTCGGATACAATTGATGTTGACACAAGGTCCTTAGAACGATCCGAAAATGTTCCTCGTGCTCCTCCTTTGTCTTGGAATAAACCAGGATGTCATCTATAAAAACAACGACAAACCTGTCCAAATACTCTTTGAAGACGCGATTCATCATATCCATAAATGCTGCAGGAGCATTGGTAAGTCCAAAGGACATCCCAAGAAATTCTTAATGCTCATACCTCGTTCGAAACGCTGTCTTTTCAATATCTTCTTTTCGGACTTTCAACTGATAGTAACCCGAGCGTAGTCGATCCTTGAAAACACTCGGGCACCCTGCAACTGGTCAAATAGATCGTCAATTCGGGGCAGTGGATACTTATTCTTCACGGTCAATTTATTTAACTCCCGATAATCAATGCACATCCTGAGAGTTCCGTCCTTTTTCTTCACAAATAAGACCGGTGCGCCCCACAGAGAAAAGCTGGGTCGAATGAACCCTTTGTCTAATAGCTCCTCCAACTGAGATTTCAGTTCCTTCAATTCTGCAGGCGCCAATCTGTACGCATTCTTAGATACAGGAGCTGAACTCGGATAAACATCAATTACAAACTCGATCTCCCGATCAGGCGGTAGTCCTGGAAGATCATCGAGAAAAATCCCCTAGAACTCTTTAACAACTGGGAGATCATCCGGTTTCAATTTATCAAGTAGTCGAGTATCAACCACCATGGCCACAAAAATCGAGCACCCATCTTTAAATTGTTCTTTGGCTATCATCGAATAAGAAGTAGGTAGCCCGCTTAACCTATTCATTGCCTAAAAAAGTGAACTCAACTTTGTTCGGAGGGCGGAAAGTCACCATCCCGGACCCGCAGTCAATTGTGGCGCAATGGCGTGCAAGCCAATCCATCCCCAAAATAAGATCGTACACCTCTATTCCCATAACTATCAACCGGGCATAGAGGGGTTGTTTCCCACAGAGACGACGTTGCCCTGGAAAACCTGATCAGACTGCATATTTGCTCCGAAGGCAGCATTACTCTATACTCGCACTCAGCCAACTCAAATACTAGCCCCAATCTACCCATGCAAGCAGTTGAAATAAAGGAGTGCGTAGCTCCTGTATCTATCAAGGAAAATACTGGTACACCCATGACTAGAATAGTACCTGCTATGACGGATGGCTGTGCCTCATCATCGACATCTCCAGGTTCAATGAATGCGATATCCTTGGCATAACTCTTCGCTGATCTTTGCCTGGTTGTGTTCGGTTCAATACGGGCAATTCATGGCATAATGGCCCACTCACCGCATCGATAACAGCTATTGGTACCCACTCGGCACTCGCCAAAATGTTCCTTCTGGCACTTAGGACAAACGGGCTTCTTCTGAGCGGCCCCTTGAACCTGCTTCCCTTTGCCCTTATCATTTCCTCCCTCATGAGGCCTTTGACGCCTCGTTGTTGTTGTTGTCCTCTAGGTTGCCAGCCTCTATTCCGTACCTGAGGCTGAATCTAACGAAAGAAGCCTTTAGCAGGCTCCCTTGGCTTAACACACGTCAACTCTGCAGCCTCAAACTCCAGGGCTCTCGCTGCAATTTCCTCATAGGGCACATCCATAATACCAGACACAATGACGTTCTTTCCGAATCTCCCTATCTAGCCCATCCATAATACCAGACACAATGACGTTCTTCCGAATCTCCCTATCTAGCCCATCCATAAATTGATGTACCTTTTCTTCATTATCGCTGACTAGGCGTCGTGCAAACTTGGATAAAGCTTCAAACTTCTTGATATACTCTGCAACTGTACCAGTTTACTTCAATTGCGTAAACTCAGCTCTCTTTGCCACTCTCACTGTACGGCTGAAGTATTATCAAAGAACACGGTCTTAAACCGTTCCCACCTCATCAGTGACACGTCAGTCGTAACTTTAATAGAATCCCACCAAGTTTGAGCATCTAATTCCAAGTGGAACGTAGCGCACTCAACCTTCTCTGCATTATCCACTTTGGCATACGCCATCATATCCTCCATTTTCCGAACCCACTCCTCAGCAATAGAGGGGTCCGTAGATTGCCCATTAAGTATCGGAGGTCTTAACTTTTGAAGTCTCTCCATACTTTGACCATTAGGAACAACTATATCCCGAGCACTTGATTTTCACGTTGATTCTCACGGTTTTCATTTACTAGGTCCTCAATTTGCCGGGCCTGTCTATCCATATGCTGGGCTTGACGGTCCAGCAAATCAGTCAATCTATCCAAAGCATCGTCTCGGGCGTCCTTACCTCGAACCATATTCTATAATTCCTATAAATTAAAACAATAATCCTAAGAAATCAAATTAAAATAAAACAATTAAACGTACTTACAGTTGATGAAGGATGTTCGTGTAGTGGCTGAGCAGTCGTGCAGTCTACAGAACCGTTTTTAAAACCCGGGGGCTCTGATACCATAACTGTAACGACCCTTAACCGTACCCTTTATTTCCCGTATAAAATTTTTCTTTTTCGATTACAAATCCTCAATTTGATCTTTCAAACGTTTAGGCGAAATTAAAACTCGTTAAAATCTTTTAGCAAATTTAAAACCAATTGGATATAATTAGAACAATTAAATTAAAACTTAAAACAAATAAAACAATACTCAAAACCATTAAAAATGACTAAAAATGCATCGGTCATTTGAAGCAACAGGCCATCGAAACAGAAGAGGGGCAGGAAAGACATTCAGCCAAAAATGTAAGAGGCGACCGAACGCGTGATGTTATGCGATCGGGCGCCCCTTGCACAGCCGCCCGAACGCTTAACCTCAAGCGTTCGGTCGGTTCACGTTCTGTCTCCAGAACGTGAAATCCGACTCCCAAACCAATCGGACTCCTCTCTACCCGCGCACAGTCGCCAAACTCTTTGGAAAACCCGAGAGTTCTGCGTTCCAACTCCTTTCCTCCTGCAATCAGTCGCCCCCCCCCCCCCCCCCCCCCCCCCCCCCCCCCCCCCTTTATTTCTTTCCTTTCACGCTCTACACACCAATTTCTCACTCAACACTCAAACACTTTTCAACATCCACATTTCTTCATCTTTCTTCATCACATACCATTACAATTTTACAATCACACTTCTATACAATAACCCCGTCTCTCGCATATATTACACACGCTATTAAAGACCTATTTACCGACTCAAAACGCATTTAAAAACATAACCATATTTCATGAAAACGAACCGCGTGGTTCCGTTTAAAAGTTTAACATTTCCTCCTGTTTCAAAATACCAAAACATTTCAAATTTCCTATCCAGTCCCAAGCATCCTAAAACATTTATCTATACAAACTTTCTATATTCTATTCCAAAGCATTTACCTACGTCCCCACGGGTCAAAATCACGCTCCGACTGCCAGCGCACTCCCACAGGCCTCCTCCTTCAATCTGCTCATACTTCAGGCGGAGGGACGTCTTCCTCACCTGTCTCAATGTCTCCTACACCATAGAATTAAACACGTGAGCTAGAGGCTCAGTAAATCTAAGTGAATGCAAATGTATGCTATGCTATGCTATGTTCTTTTGAAACTCTACATTCTTTTCATTTCTTTGTTTCTTTGTTTCTGTGTCTATGTGTCACCCGGGGCTTCACTCTCGTTAGATAGGAGCGGCACATCCCGCGATTGGATAGCCCCTCGGATCTAACACGGGGGGAAGCATGCTTCCTTCGACATCCATGCCTGAACCACCGCACCCGGCGTGATTATCTCTGTTGTTCAATTACGTACTTTGTTTACCTTTTTCTATGTAAAACACTTTGAAATACATTTTGCATGCGTGCTTAGAAAACAATGCATGAACGTGCTCAATACAATAATTAAAGCAAGTAAAAACATACAATATTAAACTAACAATTAACGACTTAACAAAACGTAATTCTAACTACCCGTTCCAAACTACTCAAATGCATCTCAAATATCCTCGATCGACTAAATTCGTACGGTGTAGGCCTAGATGGCCAAACAAGTCACAGAGACTTACTTCGCGTCCGTTGTTCACCGAGCTTCGTCCACAAATGCTTGTTCACCTATAACATTTCACAACATACGTATTAAATCGAGTCTAAATCACCAAACTCCAAAAATTGCTAACTCCTAACTATAGAAAATTCTCCTAAACTCTATTTTAGTTCGTTGAGGCATTTCGTCGAGCAATTCGCGCTCGGCATTTCCAAAAACCCCATTAATGGAGGTTTTTAAGCTCCAAGTTAACCAATGCTTCAATACACCTAAACAAATCGATGAACTAAGCTCCGATAACTATCAATACGTCTATTAGAGGCATAACTAAGCTCAACCTATCAATCACAAACATCGATTCATATTTCCGACGAAAACCCTAACAAACCCTAATTGTTTTAAACCCTAGAAATCGCTATTTAACGTTCCAAAAGTGTAGAGCCTTACCTAGAGAGTGATGACGGAGTAGAAACGGGAAGACTCGCCGGAGTTTGGAGGGACGTCGGTTGGCGTTCGAAGACAATCGCCGTGAGGGGAGAAAAGTCGCGCCAATAAGGGAGAGAAAGTGGAAGTATCGTGGGTGAGGGGAAAGAAAATGAGATTTTGATTTTTATTAATATTTTGGTTTGACAATTTACCAAACCGCCCTTCTATTTGATTTCAATTTCCCTTCCAATTGTCTCGTTGTTTAACTAACGATTCGATTTACCAAAATTCTCATATTTCATCATAAATTCCAATTAATTGTTACGGCCCACTAAAACTTTCCGTTCGCGAAACGGACATAATTCGACGTATTTACAAAATTGCCGTATATATTGGAATAAAATTTAAATCCCGAAGACCGAGTGTTACACCCACGATCAAAATATTGGCGTCGTCGCTAACCCAGAATCTACAAGTTCGAAAAGGAAATCCTTGGCCAGAAATCTATACAGATCCGAACCTTGGAATGAGGAGGACGCCACAAACGAATATGCCTGTTCGTTTGATAAGTCAGATTTTGAACGCCACAAGGAGAATCTTGATAAGTTCGGAGTTTCTTCAAGAAACTAAGAGAAATTCTCACACAATTAGATAAAACCTGCTTTTCTTTTATTTATCTAAGAATGAATTTATAGGCATGAAACATCCCTTCATGCTAGGGTTTCTAGGGTTTTCTTTAAGAGCAAATTACTAATCTGCCCTTCAAACTTTTAATTAAAAAGACAACAATTACTAAATAAAACGACTTATGACTCGATAGACAACAAGTACTTTTTAAACCCGAAAAACGACAATCTAGAAATAACTAAATAAACAAAACGAAAATTGACATAAACATCATCCCAAAACAACTTGGAATAAGAGAACAATCTCTGGTTCTAGCTTCCGAACGCAATTTCCTTCTTGAGGTAAGATTTGACGAACCAAATTGCTCATTTGCTCCTTGATCTGCTTTGCCTTTGCTCTCGTTATTGGTCCATCTACTTGTAATGTATCCGTCTTGAGGTCCTCATCAAGAACCTAAGTTATCCATTTAACGTTCAATGTTTTAAATTGAAGTGATGACAACGACGTGTATTGAGGTTCCAATAAGCTTCATGGACGTGTAACTAAGACTTAGTAATGAGTTTGATGAAGTATAAGAACCTTCACTTCAATCGATTTGTTCTAAAAAAACTTAACGTATCAAGCAAATGAGGTTTACTGTTACATGACTTGTGGTTAGAATCTAAGTTATCCATTTCACTTTCAATGTTTTAACTTGATGTGATGACAACGACGTGTATTGAGGACCTAATAAGCTTCATGGATGCGTAACAAAGACTTAGTAATGCGTTTGATGAAGTATAAGAACCTTCACTTCAATCGATTTTTTACAAAAGAACTGAACGTATCAAGCAAAGGAGGTTTACTGTTACATGACTTGTGGTTAGAACCTAAGTTATCCATTTAACTTTCAATGTTTTGACTTGATGTGATGACAACGACGTGTATTGAGGACCCAATAAGCTTCATGGACGCGTAACTAAGACTCAGTAATGCGTTTGATGAAGTATAAGAACCTTCACTTCAATCGATTTGTTCCAAAATAACTTAACGTATCAAGCAAATGAGGTTTACTGTTACATGACTTGTTGTTAGAACCTAAGTTACAAATTTCACCTTCAATGTTTTAACTTGAAGTGATGACAACGACGTGTATTGAGGACCCAATAAGCTTCATTGACGCGTAAATAAGACTTAGTAAGGCGTTTGATGAAGTATAATAACCTTCACTTCAATCGATTTGTTCTAAAAGAACTGAATGTATCAAGTAAATGAGGTTTACTGTTACATGACTTGTGGTTAGAACCTAAGTTATCCATTTCACCATCAATGTTTTAACTTGAAGTGATGACAACGACGTGTATTAATGACCTAATAAGCTTCATGGATGCGTAACTAAGACTTAGTAATGCGTTTGATTAAGTATAAGAACCTTCACTTCAATCGATTTGTTCCAAAAGAACTTAACGTATCAAGCAAATGAGGTTTACTGTTACATGACTTGTGGTTAGAACCTATGTTATCCATTTCACGTCAATGTTTTAAATGAAGTGTAACAACGACGTGTATTGAGGACCTAATAAGCTTCATGGACGCGTAACTAAGACTAGTAATGCGTTTGATGAAGTATAGAACCTTCACTTCAATCGATTTGTTACAAAAGAACTGAACGTATCAAGCAAATGAGGTTTACTGTTACATGACTTGTGGTTAGAACCTAAGTTATCCATTTAACTTTCAATGTTTTGACTTGATTTGATGACAACGACGTGTATTGAGGACCCAATAAGCTTCATGGACGCGTAACTAAAACTCAATAATGCGTTTGATGAAGTATAAGAACCTTCACTTCAATCGATTTGTTCCAAAAGAACTTAACGTATCAAGCAAATGAGGTTTACTGTTACATGACTTGTTGTTAAAATCTAAGTTATGGATTTCACCTTCATTGTTTTAATTTGAAGTGATGGCAACGACGTGTATTGAGGACCCAATAAGCTTCATGGACGCGCTATTAAGACTAAGTAATGCGTTTGATGAAGTGTAAAAACCTTCACTTCAATCGATTTGTTCCAAAAGAACTGAACGTATCAAGCAAATGAGGTTTACTATTACATTACTTGTGGTTAGATCCTAAGTTATCCATTTCAACTTCAATGTTTTAACTTGAAGTGATGACAACGACGTGTGTTGAGGACACACTAAGCTTTATGACACGCGTAATTAAGACTTAGTAATGCGTTTGATGAAGTATAAGAATCTTCACTGCAATCGATTTGATCATAAAGAACTGAACGTATCAAGCAAATGAGGTTACTGTACATGACTTGTGGTTAGAACCTAGTTATACTTTCACCTTCAAGTGTTTAACTTGAAGTGATGACAAAGAAGTGGTATGAAGACGCAATAAGATTCATGGGCGCGTAATTAAGACTTAGTAAGGCGTTTGAAGAAGTATAAGAACCTTTACTTCAATCGATTTGTTTCAAAAGAACTGAACGTATCATGCAAATGAGGTTGACTGTTACATGACTTGTGGTTAGAACCTAGTTATCTATTTCACCTTCAAATGTTTTAACTTGAGGTGATGAGAACGAAGTGTATTGAGGACCCAATAAGCTTCATGGACGCTTAATTAAGACTAATAATGTGTTTATGAAGTAATAACTCTTCACTTCAATCGATTTGTTCCAAAAGAACTGAACGTATCAAGCAACATGAGGTTACTGTTACATGACTTGTGGTTAGAACCTAAGTTATCGATTTCACCTTCAATGTTTTAACTTGAAGTGATGAGAACGACGTGTATGAGGACCCAATAAGCTTCATGGACGCGTAATTAAGACTATGTAATCCGTTTGATGAAGTATAAGAACCTTCACTTCAATCGATTGTTTTAAAAGAACTGAACGTATCAAGCAAATGAGGTTTACTGTTACATGACTTGTGGTTAGAACCTAAGTTATCCATTTCCACTTTAATGTTTTAACTTGAAGTGATGACAACGACGTGTGTTGAGGACTCACTAAGCTTCATGGACACGTAATTAAGACTTGTAATGCGTTTGATGAAGTTTAAGAATCGTCACTTCAATCGATTAGTTCTTAAAGAATTGAACGTATCAAGCAAATGTGGTTTACTGTTACATGACTTGTGGTTAGAACCTAAGTATCCATTTCACCTTCAATGTTTTAACTTGAAGTGATGACAACGACGTGTATTGAGGACACAATAAGCTTCATGGACGCGTAATTAATACTTAGTAATGCGTTTGATGAAGTATAAGAACCTTCACTTCAATCGACTGTTCCAAAAGTCATGTAACAGTAAAGCTCATTTGCTTGATACGTTCAGTTCGTTTGGAACAAATCGATTGAAGTGAAGGTTCTTATACTTCATCAAACGCATTACTAAGTCTTAGTTACGCATCCATGAAGCTTATTAGGTCCTCAATACACGTCGTTGTCATCACTTCAATTTAAAACGGTGAACGTTAAATGGATAACTTAGGTTCTAACCACAAGTCAGAGGACCCAATAAGCTTCATGGACGCGTAACTAAGACTTAGTAATGCTTTTGATGAAGTATAAGAACCTTCACTTCAATCGATTTGTTCCAAAAGAACTGAACGTATCAAGCAAATGAGCTTTACTGTTACATGACTTGTGGTTATAACTTAAGTTATCCATTTCACGTTCAATGTTTTAAATTGAAGTGATGACAATGACGTGTATTGAGATTCCAATAAGCTTCATGGACGCGTAACTAAGACTTAGTAATGAGTTTGATGAAGTATAAGAACTTTTACTTCAATCGATTTTTTCCAAAAGAACTTAACGTATCAAGCAAATGAGATTTACTGTTACATGACTTGTGGTTAGAATCTAAGTTATCCATTTAACTTTCAATGTTTTAACTTGATGTGATGACAACGACGTGTATTGAGGACCCAATAAGCTTCATGGACGCGTAACTAAGACTTAGTAATGCGTTTGATGAAGTATAATAACCTTCACTTCAATCGATTTGTTCCAAAAGACCTGAACGTATGAAGCAAATGAGTTTTACTTTTACATGACTTGTGGTTAGAACCTAAGTTATCCGTTTCAACTTCAATGTTTTAACTTGAAGTGATGACAACGACGTGTGTTGAGGACACAATAAGCATCATGGACGCGTAATTAAGACTTAGTAATGCGTTTGATGAAGTATAAGAATCTTCACTTCAATCGATTTGTTCCAAAAGAACTGAACGTATCAAGCAAATGAGGTTTACTTTTCCATGACTTGTGGTTCGAACCTAAGTTATCCATTTCACCCTCAATGTTTAACTTGAGGTGATGAGAACGACGTGTGTTGAGGACCCAATAAGCTTCATGGACGCGTAATTAAGAATAAGTAATGCGTTTGGTGAAGTGATGTGATCCAAGCAGCGACAAAGCCCAAGAGCAACGATCCAATTGAGGACATTGGCAGCCCAATGACAAGGTCCAAAGCTAAGAAGATGCGTGAGGATGCAAGCCAAACAAAATGAACAAGCCACTGCCGCAGCTCAAGCGGCGAATATGCAGGCCCAAGTTCCTAATAGGCCTCGGCATGGAGATATGGATTTCGACAGATTTCGACGTTTGGACCCTCCAAGTTTTTATGGAAATTTAGCTGATATGGCCGCAGCAGATGATTGGATCAGGACTATAGGCGAAATCTTTGAGCACGCCAAAATTGCTGAGGAAGAGAAGGTTCTATGTGCATCTTCTATGTTTCGGATGGATGCACGTTATTGGTGGGACTCCGTTAAGGCGATGCATTCAGTTGCTACTATGTCTTGGGAGAAGTTTCAAGAGCTGTTCAATGAGAAATATTTACGGACGCAATGATGGATGCAAAACCTGAAGAATTTATGGCTCTCAAGCAAACTGGAAGCGTTATGGAATATCTACATAAATTTGAGCAATTATCTCGTTATGTCCCACACATTGCTGGTAACGAGACTATGAAGGTGAAGCGATTTATCCAAGGACTAAGGGCGGAGATACTCGAGGACATCCGACTGATTACTTCCAAGAATTCTTCATTCGCGTTTGTTGTGGAGAAATCACTGGCTGCAGAGCAAGGAGAGAAAGATGTTATTAAAGCCCAAGAATTGCGAAGGAGATATAGTCACGCGACTCAAGCTGTACGAGGTAGAATTCCACCACAACAAACAACTGGATTTAAGCGACCTATGAACAGTGGACCTGTTGGAGGACCTTCTAGGTTTGCTGGAGGATCTTCCAAGTTTGTGAAGAAGGAACCTACGACAACAAATGCACCTTTATGTCCTACATGCAAGAACCCACATTTCGGAGAGTGTCGTGTTCAAGCCAACACTTGTTTCAAATGCGGCCAACCTGGACATTATATCAGCAACTGCCCAAAGAATGCTCGGGAGCAACCCAAGACAGCTGCTAGAGTTTTTGCCATGACCAAGGATGAAGCTGAAGGAAATGCATCTGTGGTGACAGGTTCGATATTTATTTCTGGCATTTCTTCTAGCACATTATTTGATTCTGGAGCTACGCATTCATTTATATCCTTTGAGCATGCTAAGAAGTTTGACATTAAAGTAGAACCTCTAGAGTGTAATATGGGAGTAGCTACACCTTCGGGCAAGGTTATGTTTGCCGATTCTATTATTAGAAGGTGTGAGGTGTGTATTGGGGAAAATCAACTGGAAGTTGATTTAATTATCTTGGCAATGTATGATTACGATGTTATCCTTGGAATGGATTGGCTTACTAATCACTATGCAACTATTGATTGTCGCAAGAAGATGGTAAATTTCCAACTACCTGGAAAAGAGCCGTTTTCTTTCTATTGGGATTCTAAAGGTTCAAGAGTTCCAGTAATTTCAGCTATGCGAGCTCGGAATTTATTAAATTCTGGATGCATTGGATTTCTAGCCAGTGTTATATGTACTGAACCTGGACGAGCAACGACATTGGATATGGTACCGATAGTTAAGGAATTTCCTGATGTCTTTCCTGATGACCTGACTATGTTACCACCTGCAAGAGATGTGGAATTTGGTATTGAGCTGCTACCTGGAACGGCGCCGATCTCTAAAGCTCCTTATAGAATGGCGCCAAGTGAATTAAAGGAATTAAAGACTCAACTTGACGATTTGCTGGAGAAAGGATTTATTCAACCGAGTTTCTCACCCTGGGGAGCTCCGGTTTTATTTGTGAAGAAAAAGAACGGATCAATGAGAATGTGTATCGACTACAGAGAGCTCAACAAAGTCACTATCAAGAACAAATATCCACTGCCAAGAATGGATGACTTATTCGATCAGTTGAAGGGAGCAGCAGTTTTCTCGAAAGTTGATTTAAGGTCTGGATATCATCAATTGAGAATTAAGGAGGACGACGTGTTCAAGACGACGTTTCGTACCAGATATGGTCACTATGAGTTTCGAGTTATGCCGTTCGGATTAAGTAATGCACCAGCTGCATTTATGGATCTTATGAATCGGACATTCAAGACCTTTTTGGATGATTTTGTTATAGTCTTTATTGACGATATCCTTATTTACTCGAAGAGCAAGGAGGAGCATGAAGAACATTTAAAGATTATTCTATCTACCTTAAGGCGTGAGAAGTTATATGCAAAGTTCTCCAAGTGTGAGTTTTGGATGGAGAATGTGACTTTTCTTGGCCACATTATTTCAAAGGAGGGCGTAGCTGTGGACCCAGCAAAGATTGAAGCTGTGAGTAAATTGCCTCAACCAAAGAATGCATCTGAAATTAGAAGTTTCCTTGGTCTTGCGGGTTATTATCGGAGATTCGTAGAAGGTTTTTCAACTTTGGCCAACCCACTTACGAAGCTAACAAAGAAAGGAGCCAAGTATTTATGGACTGATGAATGCGAGCAAAGTTTTCAAGAGTTGAAGAAAAGGTTAGTCTCAGCACCCATACTCACTATCCCATCAGGATCAGGAAAATTTGTGGTTTATAGTGACGCTTCGAAGTATGGTTTGGGATGTGTCCTTATGCAAGAAGGAAAATTGGTCGCCTATGCCTCGAGACAGTTGAAGGAACACGAGAAGAACTACCCAACTCATGATTTGGAGCTTGTAGCGGTAGTTCACGCTTTAAAGATTTGGAGGCATTATCTTTATGGAGAACGGTGTGAGATTTATACGGATCACAAGAGCCTGAAATACTTTCTAACCCAGAAGGATCTGAACATGAGACAACGCAGATGGTTGGAGCTAGTAAAGGACTATGATTGCGAAATTATTTATCACCCTAGCAAATCTAATGTCGTAGCTGATGCTTTGAGTAGAAGGGCATCATCTCAAATTTCTTCATTGCGTCTAATTCCAGAACAGTTAACCGAGGAGATGCATAGATCTAACATCAAAGTTGTGCCGTTTGGGATACTTGAGAGATTGTCTGCTATGACACTTCAGCCATGTTTGCTTGAGCAGATAAAGGAGAAACAACAGGGAGATGCTTATATTTGCAAAGTTAGAAGTGATTTGGAGACAGGAAAAGTTTCTGAATTTTCTGTGTCTGATAGTGGGATTATCCAATTCAAGAAGAGATGGTGTGTACCGGACGATGCGGAATTAAAAGAGGCTATATTAAAGGAAGCACATTCAACCCCTTACTCGGTACATCCTGGATCAACAAAAATGTATCGGGATTTGAAGCAGCACTATTGGTGGCGTGGGATGAAGGTGGATGTAGCCAAATTTGTGGAGAAGTGTCTTACTTGTCAGCAAGTCAAGGCGGAGCATCAACGACCTGCTGACACATTGCAACCACTTATGGTGCCTCAATGGAAATGGGAGCATATTACTATGGACTTTGTAGTGGGACTTCCTAAGAAGCTTAAGAGTCACGACTCCATTTGGGTGATAGTGGATCGATTGACCAAATCAGCACACTTCCTTCCTGTAAAGACTACCTATACCTTGGATCAGTATGCTCAGCTTTATGTTCAAGAGATTATCAGACTGCATGGTACGCCTATTTCTATCGTATCTGATCGAGATCCTCGTTTTACCTCGAAATTTTGGAAGAGTATGCAGAAGGCTATGGGTACTCAGTTGAACTTCAGTACAGCTTTCCACCCTCAGACAGATGGACAATCAGAAAGGACGATTCAAACCTTGGAAGATATGTTACGGGCATGTGCTATTGACTTTCAAGGAAATTGGAGTAAGAATTTGCCATTGGTGGAGTTCGCCTACAACAACAGTTACCAAGCTTCGATTGGGATGGCGCCTTATGAAGCTCTGTATGGTAGAAAATGCAGATCTCCAGTGCATTGGGATGAAGTGGGCGAAGGATTACTTGTTGGGCTAGATATTTTAAGACAGACCGCTGAGATCGTTACAGTAATCCGAAAGAGAATTCTCACGGCTCAAAGTAGACAGAAGAGTTATGCTGATACGAGACGAAGAAAGTTAGAGTTTGCTGTGGGAGATCAAGTTTTCTTAAAAATCTCGCCAATGAGAGGTGTTATGCGCTTTGGAAAGAAAGGGAAACTAAGCCCAAGATTTACAGGCCCATTTGAGATCACAAGAAGGATAGGAGAAGTTGCTTACCAGTTGGACTTACCAGATTCATTCAAGCACGTGCACAACGTCTTCCATGTCTCAATGTTGAAGAAGTATGTTTCAGACCCCTCGCATGTCTTGCCATCGAGATCTCTTGACTTCGCAATCAACCCTGATCTATCATATGAAGAAAGACCGACCCAAATTATAGACGTCGAAGAAAGAGAACTAAGGAACAAGAATGTCACACTTGTCAGAGTGCTTTGGAAGAACCGGAACATTGAGGATGCAACTTGGGAACGAGAAGAAGAAATGAAGAAGATTTATCCTGAGTTATTTATGTAATCATTTTAAATTTCGAGGACGAAATTTCTTTAAGGAGGGAAGATTGTAACAATTAGAAATTTAATTCAAAATTTCCAAATTCGATTCTAGGGTTTAAAATTGAAAATTCCCAAATCAGATTTCAATCACTCAAAATCGGATTTTGGGGGAAAATAAAACTAACGAACCTAGTCTGTATACCGTCCAAGAACTGAAGTAAAATCGGGCTTCAAAGCAACAAATCAGGAAATAATCAGATTTTCAGCAATCGGTGGGATTTCTCGCTGGAAATCCGATGCTGAACCGATTACATTTAGTCTGAAAAAACGTCCAGATACAAAGGAGAGAACAATAAGGAATTGCTGAAAATCCGAGCTGATTGAGATTCAGCTCGGAAAATCCGATCGGATTCGGATTTCAAGGAGGAGCGCGGGGCAAACCTTCCCCTATAAATTGAGGGCTCGGGTGTTGGATTATTCACCCCACAGCTCTCTCCTCTCCCTCTCGAGTTCTTCATAAAGGAAGAAGACTCACCTCGGTCTTCAAGGCAGCGAGCTCCGACCACCGCAGCTAGCCTCCTCCGACGCGACGAAATTCCCTTAGCCGAGCTCCGACGAAGCCTCTCGGCCTCCACTGACAACTCATCTTCGGAGTAAGTCTCCCCCTCCGATGCTCTCTGTCTCACTCTTTCCCTCTATCGAACTCTCGGTTTCTCTCCCTCACTCTCTCTGCAGAAATCGACAGAAGAATCGAAGAAGGAGAAGCAGCGGTTTAATTTTCAGGAAAAACTGAACCAGTTCAATTAAACAACTCAGACCAGCAATGAACCAACCCGAACTGGTTCACTTATTTTGACCCAAACCGAACCAACAGTGAGCCCAACCGACCCGAGCACTGTTCACCCGAACCGGACCTGACCCGATTTTCGACCCGATTCTAACCAAACCGATCGAAGATTTTTACAGTAAGAATTTCTGCTCAAATCCTTTTAAAGTTGGAATAATTCAAGTGGGAATTTAATATTGATATTCGGTTTGGGCAGGATAAATTTAGGAGCCGTCCGATTAGACCCAAAACGATCCGAACGATCCGAACCGACCTAAGTTTATAACGTAAGTAACTTCTGCTCAAATTACTTTGAAATTGGATTTATTAAGTAGGAATTTAAAATCAAAGATTTGATTTGAGCAGGGTATTATTTTGGAAATTTTGGAAAAATCCCGTTAAACGCTAATTGCTCTGAATCCAAGTAAGTGAAATACAAAGTTTTGGCTACGGCCCTACATCACAAGCTATATATATATTATTTTTATTATTTTATTATTGTTTTATTTTTATTACACGTTTTCGATGATTGCGCACGTATGTTAGAATATCGACATAGAATAGTTTAAAAGATAAAATGGATAGGTTATTTGCATGTGTATGAAAAAGTAAAAGAAATGCGATAGCAAAAGCCTGAACGATAGTGAGATGGTGAGCTTGATCGTTAAAAATTAAAAGTAAAAGATGACGAAGCCTGAACGACAATGAGATGGCTAAGTCTTAACAGGGTTCGGTAAAAGTAAAAGTAAAAGTAAAAGTTTTGCACGTATTTCCACTTACTGAGTTTTCTCACCTTTTGTTTTAACTTGTGATGTAGGTGAGTTTTTGTCTGAGGAAGAAATTGCTGCAATTGAGAATCCTCCAGTGGCAAGCAAGCATACAGACGAAGATCATATTGATGATTTTGAGGGAAATGATTTAAACTAGTATGCTTTAATTTTCTTTCAAAAGATATTTAAAGTTTATTTCAATTTGAGAATTTGAATCATTGTGTTGAATTTTATTATTAAATAAAGTTTCATTAAATGTTTTAAATATGCGGTGGTTTTCAATATTTAAACAAATTAATTATCAAAGCTTCCGTAATATTTAAGTTTTTCAATTAATATGTTTTAAATTTTAAATTTTAAATTTTTGATTTAACGCTCGATTTCAAGAATCAATTTGGGGAAAATTCTAGGGTTTTCAAAATTAAGGTTTTAATTTGGGGATTTTTAAATTGGGGCGTTACAGCAATGGTGCTGAAGTTCTTAACAAAACGCCTATAAAATGAAGCCAAACCATGAAAACTTCTTACCTTCTTGATTGACTTAGGTGTTGGCCAATCCATGATTGTCTTAATCTTTTCCTTGTCTACCTTTATACCATCAGCACTAATCACATAACCAAGGAAAACAACACTATCCAAACAGAACATACACTTTTGAAGGTTAGCATACAATTTTTGTTCTCTAAGAACATCAAGTACACATTTAACATGTTTAGCATGCTCATCAACAGATCGACTATAAATCAATATATCATCAAAATACACAACAACAAAATTCCCAATGAATGCTCTTAAAACGTAATTCATTAAATGCATCAAAGTGCTAGATGCATTTGTTAAACCAAAAGGCATAACTAGCCATTCATACAAGCCAAACTTTGTTTTAAATGCTGTTTTCTATTCATCTCCTTCTCTCATCCTAATTTGATGATACCCACTTTTAAGATCGATTTTACTAAAAATGTTTGCATCATGCAACTCATCTAACAAGTCATCTAAACGAGGTATGGAATAGCAATACTTTACCGTGATGTTGTTTATAGCTCTGCAATCAACACACATTCGCCAACTCCCATCTTTTTTTGGAACTAGAAGAACTGGTACTGCACATGGGCTCATACTCTCTCGTACGAATCCTTTAGTCATTAGCTCTTCCACTTGTCTCTGCAATTCTTTTGTCTCCTCTAGATTACTTCGATAAGATGGACGATTAGGAATAACAGCTCCTGGAACAAAATCTATCTGGTGCTCGATACCCCTTACGGGTGGTAATCCAGCCGGCGTATCTTCAGGAAACACATCTTCATAAACCTGTAACAAAGAAACAAAGACACTAGGCAAGCAAGAAACATCAAAAGTTAGATAATTCTCCTTAGGCACTAAGAGTAAGATATGATGCCTTGCCAATAATGCTTTTCTTACTTCTCTCTCTTTCATATATAGAATCACATCTTTTTTGTTCTTACTCCCTTCCTTACTCTTTTTCTTTTCATTTCTCAATCCATTCTGATTTTCTCTCACCTTTTCTCTCTGTTCTTCATTCTTATTTTCACTCATATTTTCTCTCTTATTTCCACTCCATTTTTCTCTCTCACATTGAAGACGTAGTTGATCCTCTAGAACTTGTCTGGGTGACAATGGAACAAGTGTGATAACTCTTCCTTCCTTTTCAAAAGTATATCGATTCTTGAATCCATCGTGGCTAACCTTTCGATCGTATTGCCACGGTCTTCCCAAAAGAATATGACCAGCCTGCATTGGAACTACATCACATAAAATCTCATCATGATACCTTCCAATGGAAAAGGAGATCAACACTTGTTTATTAACCTTCATTTCTCCACATTCACTTAACCATTGCAATCTGTAGGGTTTAGGGTGCTTGATCAATGGAAGCTTCAATTTCTCTACTAAAATCGTACTGGCCACATTGGTACAACTTCCACAATCAATTATCAAACTGCAAACCTTACCATTCACGTGACATCTAGTATGAAAAATATTCTCTCTTTGCTGTTCTTTGTCATCTTCATTGACTTGTGAAGCAAGAGCACGACGAACTACTAAAATTTCTCCTTCTACAGCATACTCTATCCCTTCATTATCTTTGTTGTCATCCTCTAATTCCGGTGTCATAGTCTCCTCTTCACTCTCACTAGCTATCTCTCCATCTTCTTGCAATAACATTACGCGCCTATTGGGACATTCCGAGGCTATGTGACCTAAACCCAAACACTTGTAGCATTTAATATCCCGACTTCTACTAGATTGGCCCCCATCTTTAGGTGCTTATTTAGGCACTTCTTTTTTAAACCTAGGTTGCTCAGAATTAGGTTTAGAGTTGAGTTTGTCGCCTTTGTAGTCCCTACTCCAACTTGGCCTCGCACTTGATCCCACAATGTTCTTTGTTGCCCTTTTAAATTTGAGTTGTCGCTCTACCAAGATAGCCTTGTGTACTAAATCTTCCAACTCCACAAAATGATGCAACTCCACTACGTGTGCTATATCCTTGTGTAATCCATTTAGAAATCGTGCCATGGTAACCTCTCTGTCTTCCTCAATATTTAATTTGGTCATAATAGTCTCCATCTCTTTGTGATAATCTTCGACTGATCTAGACCCTTGAAACAGCCCTTGCAACTTGCGATGTAGGTCTCTATAATAATGATCAGGAACAAACCGTTTTCCCATCAAACTTTTCAACTCATTCCAAGCCTCCACAGGTCTTTCCCCATTCCTCCTCCGAGATGACACTAATTGATCCCACCAAGATATTGCATAGTCACAAAATTCAGTCACTGCCAACTTTACCTTCTTCTCCTCAGAATAGTGATGACAATAAAAAACTAACTCCATTTTCTTTTCCCACTCTAAATAAACTTCTGGATCAGATTTTCCTTAAAATGATGGAATCTTCATTTTAATACTTCCCAAGTTTCTATCAACTCTTTCCCAATTTCGAACAGCATGACCTCCTCGATGATGTCTGCGTCGTCCTCTTTGACCAACATCCCTTTCAATGTATCCTTGCTCATAGTCAAGTTCATCATTGTATCCAACATAATCTCTATCATCAATGTACTCATCCATATCAGCCGCCCTCACATTTTCATGTCCATTTCCCCTTGCTCGTCTAGGTGCATTTCGTGGTCCAACAATTCGTTCTCTCCTAACTTCTTCCATCGTTTCTCTCCATCCTGTCATTTCTTCCATCATCCTTGCGAATTGTTGTTGCATTGCTCTCAAAGTTGTTTGTATATCGATATGCTGCCTCTGATTTTCTGGACTAATATTCTCTTCTCTTGCTCCATTTACCCCATATGCTTCTGATTGATTTCCTGACATTTTGCAATACAAACACTTGAAAAAAATAATCAGATTTATGATAATATAAACAAATGAAGCCTCACACACTCCCTCACTTGTTTACACTCAGAATAATGTGTTTCACTCTACTTTTGGCTTTTTTTTTATGATCTCTCTCTCTTGCCTTTTACCACTCTAGTATTCCCAACAATGTCCTTTAAGAACCAAAGCAAAACCCAAACTCAAGCAATAATGACCAACGTCATAATCAAGTAAGAGAGTAGGATTTAAAGAATACAGATGATCGATGACAATTAAATTGGAAGAAGGTTTAAGCTTTAGAAATGGGTTGAAGATGTTATAATAGAAAGAAAACTAGCCACAATTTCTCAAGAAATGTAATTAAAGATGCTGCCACAATCTGTTTTTTTTTTTTTTTTTTGCACGAAAATTCTTCCTTTTTTTTTTTTTTTGTTTTGTAGCAGCTTATTCAAGAAGTAACCAACAACAATAAATGAATTTTGTGGCCCACAAGCATAGATAGAGACAAACAAAAAATGAAAAGACACCAACTACAAAGGAAGAATGAAGAATGGAATGTGTAAAGACAAACACAAAATGAAAAGACACCAACAGAATATGAAAAGACACCAAAACCAAAAGAAGATTGAGGAGAGGAATTTGACAAGTTTATGCTGAAGAACGATATTGCCAATCAACAAGAACAATAGAACGAATATTTTTTTTAAAGGATCGATAGATTCAAACAACGATTACAAAGAAACAAAAAAAGATAGATAGTACCCAATTTGTAGAACCAACGCTCTGATACCAAAATGATGCGAACCCTTTGGGTGCAAACCCTTAGAACCCACAAAAGATGGAAAATAACCCCAGAAAATAAGAAATAGAGTAGGTGATCGAAGAGAAACCCGTAGGAAACTATGTCCTAAAGACCCCAACTCCTAAATGAAACAAAAAATTTGATCAATTCTTGCTGAGTTTGGTTTGGTTCATTCAAGAACAAAGAGGAGAATACTCTCACAATGCATTCACCAAAAATAATAGTGGGTCCTTTTACAAAGATAAACTTGCCCCTTTTATAGTAGGCATAAAAGAAACCCTAAAATAACCCAAAAATAGCCAAATTCGTTTGGCCCATTAACACATGTCTTTGGGCATGGAAAAACACTAGTAATTATGCAAAAATAATAAACTTGAACTAAAAAAGCCAAATACCAAATCGGCCCATAAAGTAATATATCTTCTCAAGATGAATTCTCTTCATTTAAGGCTTCGATAAGTGTGTAATAAAGTTGAAAACTTACTTCTTCATTTTGAGCAATCTTTTCAACACAAAGTAAGTTTTGAATAGCCTTTTGAAATGCTTTAGCCCGAGCTCTTGTCAATGGACCTTGTGCTAGTTGTATTGAACCCTCTTTATCAAATGAGGTTTACTGTTACATGACTTGTGGTTCGAACCTAAGTTATCCATTTCACCTTCAATGTTTTAACTTGAAGTGATGACAATGACGTGTGTTGAGAACACAATAAGCTTCATGGACGCGTAATTAAGACTAAGTAATGCATTTGATGAAGTATAAGAATCTTCACTTCAATCGATTTTTTCCAAAATAATTGAACGTATCAAGGAAATGAGGTTTACTGTTACATGACATGTGGTTAGAACCTAAGTTATCTATTTCACCTTCAATGTTTTAACTTGAAATGATGACAACGACGTATATTGAGGACCGAATAAGCTTCTTGGACGCGTAAATAAGACTTAATAATGTGTTTGATGAAGTATAAGAACCTTCACTTCAATCGATTTGTTCCAAAAGAACTGAACGTATCAAGCAAATGAGGTTTACTGTTACATGACTTGTGGTTCGAACCTAAGTTATCTATTTCACCTTCAATATTTTAACTTGAAGTGATGACAGCGACGTGTGTTGAGGACACACTAAGCTTCATGGACGCGTAATTAAGACTTAGTAATGCGTTTGATGAAGTATAATAACCTTCACTTCAATCGATTTATTCCAAAAGAACAGAACGTATCAAGCAAATGAGGTTTACTGTTACATGACTTGTGGTTAGAACCTAAGTTATCCATTTCACTTTCAATGTTTTAACTTGAAGTGATGACAACGACGTGTATTGAGGACCAATTAAGCTTCATGGACCCGTAATTAAGACTAAGTAATGCGTTTTATGAAGTATAAGAACCTTCACTTCAATCGATTTGTTCCAAAAGAACTGAACGTTTCAAGAAAAGGAGGTTGACTGTTACATAACTTGTAGTTAGAACCTAAGTTATCCATTTCACCTTCAATGTTTTAACTTGAGGTGATGAGAACGACATGTATTGAGGACCCAATAACCTTCTTGGACGCTTAATAAAAACTTAGTAATGCGTTTGATGAAGTATAAGAATCTTCAGTTGAATCGATTTGTTCCAAAAGAACTGAACGTACCAAGCAAATGAGGTTTAGTGTTACATGACTTGTGGTTAGAACCTAAGTTATGGATTTCACCTTCAATGTTTTAATTTAAAGTTATGACAACGACGTGTATTGAGGACCCAATAAGCTTCATGGACGCGTTATTAAGACTAAATAATGCGTTTGATGAAGTGTAAAAACCTTCACTTCAATTGATTTGTTCCAAAAGAACTGAACGTATCAAGCAAATGAGGTTTACTGTTACATTATTTGTGGTTAGATCCTAAGTTATCCATTTCAACTTCATTGTTTTAACTTGAAGTGATGACAACGACGTGTGTTGAGGACACACTAAGCTTCTTGGACGCGTAAATAAGACTTAGTAATGCGTTTGATGAAGTATAAGAATCTTCATTGCAATCGATTTGATCATAAAGAACTGAACGTATCAAGTAAATGAGGTTTACTGTTGCATGACTTGTGGTTAGAACCTAAGTTATACTTTTCACCTTCAAAGTTTTAACTTGAAGTGATGACAAAGAAGTGTATTGAAGACGCAATAAGATTTATGGACGCGTAATTAAGACTTAGTAAGGCGTTTGATGAAATATAAGAACCTTCACTTCAATCTAATTGTTTCAAAAGAACTGAACGTATCATGCAAATGAGGTTGACTGTTACATGACTTGTGGTTAGAACCTAAGTTATCCATTTCACCTTCAATGTTTTAACTTGAGGTGATGAGAACGACGTGTATTGAGGACCCAATAAGCTTCATGGACGCTTAATTAAGACTTAATAATGTGTTCGATGAAGTATTCAATTTTCACTTCAATCGATTTGTTGCAAAAGAACTGAACGGATTAAGCAAATGAGGTTTACTGTTACATGACTTGTGGTTAGAACATAAGTTATCGATTTCACCTTCAATGTTTTAACTTGAAGTGATGAGAACGACGTGTATTGAGGACCCAATAAGCTTCATGGACGCGTAATTAAGACTAATAAGAACCTTCACTTCAATCGATTTGTTCCAAAAGAAATGAACGTATCAAGCAAATGAGGTTTTTATACTTCATCAAACGCATTACTAAGTCCTAGTTACACGTCCATGAAGTTTATTGTGTCCTCAATACACGTCGTTGTCATCACTTTAAGTTAAAACATTGAAGCTGAAATGGATAATTTAGGTTCTAACCGCAAGTCAAGTAATAGTAAACTTCATTTGCTTGATACGTTCAGTTCTTTTGGAACAAATCGATTGAAGTGAAGGTTTTTATACTTCATCAAACGCATTACTAAGTCTTAGTTGCGCATCCATGAAGCTTATTGGGTCCTCAATACACGTCGTTGTCATCACTTCAAATTAAAACATTGAAAGTGAAATGGATAACTTAGGTTATAACCACAAGTCATGTAACAGTAAACCTCGTTTGCTTGATACGTTCAGTTCTTTTGGAACAAATCGATTGAAGTGAAAGTTTTTATACTTCATCAAACACATTACTAAGTTTTAGTTACACGTCCATGAAGTTTATTGTGTCCTCAATACACGTAGTTGTCATCACTTCAAGTTAAAACATTGAAGCTGAAATGGATAATTTAGGTTCTAACCGCAAGTCAAGTAATAGTAAACTTCATTTGCTTGATACGTTCAGTTCTTTTGGAACAAATCGATTGAAGTGAAGGTTCGTATACTTCATCAAACGCATTACTAAGTCTTCATTACCCGTCCTTGAAGCTTATTGGGTCCTCAATACACGTCGTTGTCATCACTTCAAGTTAAAACATTGAAGGTGAAATACCTTTCGATCCGAGGTTCGCATCAGTTCCAACCACAAGTCATATAACAGTCAACCTCATTTGCTTGATACGTTCAGTTATTTTAAAACAAATCGATTGAAGTTACGGTTCTTATACTTTATCAAACGGATTACTAAGTCTTAATTACGTGTCCATGAAGCTTATTGGGTTCTCAATACACATCGTTATCATAACTTCAAGTTAAAAGATTGAAGGTGAAATGGATAACTTAGGTTCTAACAACAAGGCATATAACAGTAAACCTCATTTGATTGATACGTTCAGTTCTTTTGGAACAAATCGATTGAAGTGAAGATTCTTATACATTATCAAACGCATTACTTAGTCTTAATTATACGTCCATGAAGCTTATTGGGTCGTCAATACATGTCGTTGTCATCACTTCAAGTTAAAAGATTGAAGGTGAAATGAATAACTTAGGATCTAACCACAAGTCATGTAATAGCAAATCTCAATTGCTTGATACGTTCAGTTCTTTTAGAAAAAATCGATTGAAGTGAAGGTTCTTATACTTCATCAAACGCATTACTAAGTCTTAATTACGCGTCCATGAAGCTTATTGGGTCCTCAATACACATCGTTCTCATCACCTCAAGTTAAACATTGAAGGTGAAATGGATAACTTAGGTTCGAACCAGAAGTCATGGAAAAGTAAACCTCATTTGCTTGATACGTTATGTTCTTTTGGAACAAATCGATTGAAGTGAAGATTCTTATACTTCATCAAACGCATTACTAAGTCTTAATTACGCGTCCATGATGCTTATTGTGTCCTCAACACACGTCGTTGTCATCACTTCAAGTTAAAACATTGAAGTTGAAACGGATAACTTAGGTTCTAACCACAAGTCATGTAACAGTAAACCTCATTTGCTTGATACGTTCAGTTAATTTTGGAACAAATCGATTGAAGTGAAGGTTCTTATACTTCATCAAACACATTACTTAGTCTTAATTACGAGTCTATGAAGCTTATTTAGTCCTCAATACACGTCGTTGTCATCACTTCAAGTTAAAACATTGAAGGTTAAATCGATAACTTAGGTTCTAACCACAAGTCATGTAACAGTCAACCTCGTTTGCTTGATACTTTCAGTTCTTTTAGAACAAATCGATTGAAGTGAAGGTCCTTATACTTCATCAAACGCATTACTTATTCTTAATTACGCGTCCATGAAGCTTATTGGGTCCTCAACACACGTCGTTCTCATCACCTCAACTTAAACATTGAAGGTGAAATAGATAACTTAGGTTCGAACCACAAGTCATGGAAAAGTAAACCTCATTTGCTTGATACGTTCAGTTCTTTTGGAACAAATCGATTGAAGTGAAGATTCTTATACTTCATCAAACGCAATACTGAGTCTTAATTACGTGTCCATGATGCTTATTGTGTCCTCAACACACGTCGTTGTCATCATTTCAAGTTAAAACATTGAAGTTGAAACGGATAACTTAGGTTCTAACCACAAGTTATGTAACAGTAAACCTCATTTGCTTGATACATTCATTTCTTTTGGAACAAATCGATTGAAGTGAAGGGTCTTATACTTCATCAAACGCATTACTTAGTCTTAATTACACATCCACGAAGCTTATTGGGTCCTCAATACACGTCGTTGTCATCACTTCAAGTTAAAACATTGAAGGTTAAATTGATAACTTAGATTCTAACCACAATTCATGTAACAGTAAAACTCATTTGCTTCATACGTTCAGTTCTTTAGGATCAAATCGATTGAAGTGAAGAATCTTATACTTCATCAAACGCATTACTAAGTCTTAATTACACGTCCATGAAGCTTAATGTGTCCTCAACACACGTCGTTGTCATCACTTCAAGTTAAAACATTGAAGGTGAAATGGATAACTTAGGATCTAACCACAAGTCACGTAACAGTAAACCTCATTTGCTTGATACGTTAAGTTCTTTTGGAACAAATCAATTGAAGTGAAGGTTCTTATACTTTATCAAACGCATTACTAATTCTTAATTACGCGTCCATGAAGCATATTGTGTCCTCAATACACGTCGTTGTCATCACTTCAAGTTAAACATTGAAGATGAAATGGATAACTTAGGTTCGAACCGCAAGTCATGTAACAGTAAACCTAATTTTCTTGATACGTTCAGTTCTTTTGGAACAAATCGATTGAAGGGAAGATTCTTATACTTCATCAAACGCATTACAAAGTATTAATTACGCGTCCATGATGCTTATTGTGTCCTCAACACACGTCGTTGTTTTCACTTCAAGTTAAAACATTGAAGTTGAAACAGATAACTTAGGTTCTAACCACAAGTCATGTAACAGTAAACCTCATTTGCTTGATACGTTCAGTTCTGTTGGAACAAACCGATTGAAGTGAAGGTTCTTATACTTCATCAAACGCATTACTAAGTCTTAGTTACGCGTCCATGAAGCTTATTGGGTCCTCAATACACGTCGTTGTCATCACTTCAAGTTAAAACATTGAAGGTGAAATCGATAACTTAGGTTCTAACCACAAGTCATGTAACAGTAAACCTCATTTGCTTGATACGTTCAGTTCTTTAGGATCAAATCGATTGAAGTGAATATTCTTATACTTCATCAATCGCATTACTAATTCTTAATTACGCGTCCATGAAGCTAAGTGTGTCCTCAACACACGTCGTTGTCATCACTTCAAGTAAAAAGATTGAAGTTGAAACGGATAACTTAGGTTCTAACCACAAGTCATGTAACAGTAAACCTCATTTACTTGATACGTTCAGTTCTTTTGGAACAAATCGATTGAAGTGAACGTTCTTATACTTCATCAAACGCATTACTTAGTCTTAATTACACTTCCATGAAGCTTATTGGGTCCTCAATACACGTCGTTGTCATCACTTCAAGTTAAAACATTGAAGGTGAAATCGATAACTTAGGTTCTAACCACAAGTCATGTAAAAGTAAACCTCATTTGCTTGATACGTTCAGTTCTTTTGGAACAAGTCGATTGAAGTGAAGGTTCTTATACTTCATCAAACGCATTACTAAGTATTAATTACGCGTCCATGAAGCTTATTGTGTCCTCAATACAAGTCATTGTCATCACTTCAAGTTAAAACATTGAAGGTGAAATGGATAACTTATGTTCTAACCACAAGTCATGTAACAGTAAATCTCATTTGCTTGATACGTTCAATTCTTTAGGAACTATTCGATTGAAGTGAAGATTCTTAAACTTCATCAAACGCATTACAAGTCTTAATTACGTGTCCATGAAGCTTAGTGAGTCCTCAACACACGTCGTTGTCATCACTTCAAGTTAAAACATTGAAGTGGAACTGGATAACTTAGGTTCTAACCACAAGTCATGTAACAGTAAACCTCATTTGCTTGATACGTTCAGTTCTTTTGGAACAAATCGATTGAAGTGAAGGTTCTTGATGCGAACCTCGGATCGAAAGGACCCGGGACCCGACAACAACGCGGAATAATTGAAAGGAACGCCTTTTGATTCAAGAACAAAGTAAGGAACTAAGACCCCAATCGAAGAATTCGATGGAACCCTAGTTATCAAAACAGGAGCTTGACCCGAGTCACACCTGTTGGCTGAACCAAAGCTATCAAAACAAGAGCTTGACCCAGACCAAACTCGTTGGTAAGAACCATAGCTATCAAGCGAGATTCTTCAAGCGTGACTTGAAGAAGATCGTTGTTCTTCGTAAAGAACTAAAGAGAAATCCTCTCTAAAAAAAACACTCAATTTTTTAATTCAAACTTGTTCTCCTAAATCAAAAGTGTTTTGCTAAATAGGCTACACATGAAAATTAAATTAAATAATAAAAAAAAACGAAAATAAAAATAAAATAACTAATAAAATCTTGAGATAATGATCCTTTGCATGATAAGATATCATCTCACGTTTAAACTACGTTTGAATATGATTTGAATTGATTTGAGTAGATTCTGTCGGATAAAATCTCTTATACGTGATTTGTTTGGATTTGCATGTGCTTCTCCTGTGACTTTTTAATTCTTGCACGTGCATGTGCATGGCACATGTAAATCTTCATGCATCTTTGGCCTCCCTTGCTTCAACTTGATTTTGATTATCTTCAATCCTCGACAAATTCAATAGTTTTAGATCAAGTTGTCGCGGCTCCTCTCTCCGTTGGATCTCTAAAATTAATTCCTGCAAGGCCTCACACATCTTCTTAGCTTTGGACCGTGTCATTGGGCCGCCAATGTCCTCAATTGGATCGTTGCTCTTGGGCTTGGGCTTTGTCGATGCTTGGATCACATCAGTTCTTATACTTCATCAAACGGATTACATAGTCTTAATTACGCGTCCATGAAGCTTATTGGGTCCTCAATACACGTCGTTCTCATCACTTCAAGTAAAAACATTGAAGGTGAAATCGATAACTTAGGCTCTAACCACAAGTCATGTAACAGTAAACCTCATTTGCTTGATCCGTTCAGTTCTTTTGGAACAAATCGATTGAAGTGAAGATTGAATACTTCATCAAACACATTATTAAGTCTTAATTAAGCGTCCATGAAGCTTATTGGGTCCTCAATACACGTCGTTCTCATCACCTCAAGTTAAAACATTAAAGGTGAAATGGATAACTTAGGTTCTAACCACAAGTCATGTAACAGTCAACCTCATTTGCATGATACGTTCAGTTCTTTTGAAACAAATCGATTGAAGTGAAGGTTCTTATACTTCATCAAACGACTTACTAAGTCTTAATTACGCGTCCATGAATCTTATTGCATCTTCAATACACTTCTTTGTCATCACTTCAAGTTAAAACTTTGAAGGTGAAAAGTATAACTTAGGTTCTAACCACAAGTCATGTAACAGTAAACCTCATTTGCTTGATACGTTCAGTTCTTTATGATCAAATTGATTGCATTGAAGATTCTTATACTTCATCAAACGCATTACTAAGTCTTAATTACGCGTCCATGAAGCTTAGTGTGTCCTCAACACACGTCGTTGTCATCACTTCAAGTTAAAACAATAAAGTTGAAATGGATAACTTAGGATCTAGCCACAAGTAATGTAACAGTAAACCTCATTTGCTTGATACGTTCAGTTCTTTTGGAACAAATCGATTGAAGTGAAGGTTTTTACACTTCATCAAACGCATTACTTAGTCTTAATAACGCGTCCATGAAGCTTATTGGTTCCTCAATAAACGTCGTTGTCATCACTTCAAGTTAAAACATTGAAGGTGAAATCCATAACTTAGGTTCTAACCACAAGTCATGTTACAGTAAACCTCATTTGCTTGATACGTTCAGTTCTTTTGGAACAAATCAATTCAACTGAAAATTCTTATACTTCATCAAACGCATTACTAAGTTTTAATTAAGTGTCCAATAAGGTTATTGGGTCCTCAATACACGTCGTTCTCATCACCTTAAGTTAAAACATTGAAGGTGAAATGGATAACTTAGGTTCTAACCACAAGTTATGTAACAGTCAACCTCCTTTTCTTGATACGTTCAGTTCTTTTGGAACAAATCGATTGAAGTGAAGGTTCTTATACTTCATCAAACGCATTACTTAGTCTTAATTACGCGTCCATGAAGCTTAATTGGTCCTCAATACACGTCGTTGTCATCACTTCAAGTTAAAACATTGAAGATGAAATGGATAACTTAGGTTCTAACCACAAGTCATGTAACAGTCATCCTCATTTGCTTGATACGTTCAGTTCTTTTGGAACAAATCGATTGAAGTGAAGGTTCTTATACTTCATCAAACGCATTACTAAGTCTTAATTACGTGTCCATGAAGCTTATTGGGTCCTCAATACACATCGTTGTCATCACTTCAAGTTAAAAGATGAAGGTTTAAAGGGAAAACTTATGTTCTAACACCCGTCATATAACAGTAAACCCCATTGCTTGATACGTTCA